>JAJTUV010000057.1:1572500-1690000 GCA_021653895.1 Mastomys natalensis
GGAGTAATATTCTTTCTGTGATGAAGTGGGGTGTTTGTGAATAGGCCCCTGAAAAGCAATCGTTGGATATGGTTGTTCATGTTGGGAGTTTTCTCTTGGGGGAGGGGCATAGCTGCACACACACACTGCTATAAAACTCAAAAGATTATATCTTGGAATTTAAGGTTTAATTCAACACCTACGAAGAGGTTCATTTTAAAGATGCCAGCCTGATGTGGAGACTGCAGTCCTTCCTTTAGTAGCTTTTGCATCTCTTGTGTTTTTAGAGATAGAGAAACCAGACTAGGAGAGTCCCATTGGATAGTGAGGGTGGCAGTCTCCCTGAAGCAGCGGTCCTCCACCTTCCTAATGCTGCCACCCTTTAATGCAGTGTCTCAGGTTGTGCTGATCCACAACCATACTTTTTTTTTTTTCTACTACATCATACCTGTAATTTTGCTAGGGTTATGAATCGTAATATAAATATCTGATATGCAGAATATGTAATATGTAACCAAAAGGGGACTTGACTAACAGATTAAGAACCTCTGACCTGAAGAGTTCTTTGGCTAGTTGCTTTCCTTCCAGTTGACTCTTGGTGAAGGTGTTCTCATCCCTCATCCACTTCATGGGCTGTCCTGGGAAGATGTCAAACCACTGCACAGCACTCAGGCGGCTGTTTCTCCCTGGATTTAGACTTTTAATACTTGTAAGCTTGTTCATTTTTTGTATTGTATTAACCAATACCTAGAAATGGAAAAGCCTTTTTTTAAACCCCTTCCTTTGAGTAGTATCTGGAAGGAGCTGTGAGCTTTAGACATTAATTCATGTCTTTTACAGCAGACACACAGTGAAGCAGCCGTTGTGTGGACCTGACTTTTCCTGTCTGTACAGTGGAAATCACAGGCTTCCTATGCCATATCTTACTCAGGGCTTTCTTTAGAAGTTTAGGTATAGATTTAACAGGTTTAGTTGTTTGTTTTTGTCTTTGATAATTTGGGGATTTTGCTTTTTGGGGAAGTATTTTTAATTTAATGTCAGACTTGACCACTGAAGTTATTTTTTTCTTTTAGCATAGGTTCCTCCTCATCTCACCCCCATTCTCTGTAACTCATTTAACTAGAGTATAATTTAATTTGTTCTTGAAACAGTGAGTCATTTGGACGAAGTATACACCAACCAGAAGAGGACTTTCCTCCTAATGGTATTTTATTTTTCTGCTTAACTTTGTATCCATGTGCAATGGAGTCCCAGCATTTGGCTCTGCCATGTACACCTTTTCTTCTTTTGTTGCTCCTCCAAAGGCTTTTTCTACTCTCCAGTCTCCTAAGGTTTACTGTGGAGATAGAGCTAGGAGCTATGATATCAGATACACAAACAGGAAACTCACTGGCTTGAAGCTGTGTCTTATTTGGCTAGTATGCATATTCCAATTTTCTTTAAAATTTAGATGTTTTTGTGCATACTTGTCAAGTTAACCTTGTCTCCAATGCTCCTAACCCCTTCATTTGTGATCACGGGCCCAGGCAGCGTGCATTTGGGTTTGACCCTCGAGCTAGTAGCACTCTAAGGCACCGTCACCTCCCAACAGCTACTGTCTAGGGACAGTCTTGACTTCTCCATCACTTAGGATCCATTTTAATTTTCTTTTTAATCTCTCCATCTTGTTGAATGTCTTTGTTTGGGGATGATTCTATTTTATAAGGCAATTTCCAAATTGCATCTTACTTTTCCCTGGTCATCCAGGTTCTGTTGTAGATTATGGAAATACGGGGTGGAAAAGACCATCTGTCTTGCCCCTCCCCCGCCTGTGCTGAATAGTTGCTCTTGAGTGGTCATTCTTTCTTTGGTATCTGTAACATTTTCCAACTTGGAAAGAAACTGACTTTGAGTTTCCTTAGCATGCAGCCTCCTTCTTGTTTTAAGTGGGAGTAAAATGGAATTTTTTTTAAAAAGGAAAAACAAAAACTCAAAATTCCTCAACCCCTTTAGTACTATTTATGATGAAAATTAAAATTAATAAATTATTAAATAAAGTTAAGTGAGAATTTAAAAAGACAAAACCAACCACTTAAAATTCGCCCCCACCCCCGCCCCAAATCAGGCATTGCATGTTCATTAACAAAAAATGCTTTTGTCATGGTTTCCTTTGCCTCTTTCAGAGACTAAACCAATAAATGGTGGAGAAACGTGTGTGTGTGTGCGTGTGCATGTGTGTGTGTGTGTGCGCGTGTGTGTGTGTGAATAACCAGTTCAGGGATTTCTTAGACACCCTGGTGTAGAAACATGTACAGAGTTCTCATTTAGCTGCCTTTTTTTCTTTTTTTCTTTTCTTTTCTGCCTTTTTTTTTTTTTTGGTGGAAGTTGACTTTGTGGGACTTACTTTACTTAAAGAAGTGATGCTCTTAGTGTAAAAAGTGCCAGTATTATAATAAAGTCCTTTCCAAGTCTCAAGTGCTCTGCTGTCTTCCAGAAACTGCCAGCAGGCCACTTGGCCTTCATTTTCTAGTGCTTTCAGGATGCTATTCTACATTAGGGGTGCTTAAAGGAATTATTCTTTTATATTGGCTTCCTTGTGTTACTAAGGATATCTCTATTGTTGCCCAGATGGGGACTTTTTTTTTTTCAGGGTCATTTTTACCCTCTTTAAAGCTGCCCCTCTGATATGAAGTATTTCCCCTTCTTTTCTCCAATCTCTATCTTTTCTTTTGTAAAATTCCTGACTGCTAAATGGTGACTCAAGGTCAGTCTCAATCTCCCCTCCCCCTCTCCCTCCCTCTCTCCTTTTTCCCTTCTGTATGTGTTTGAACAAGTTTTCAACTCCAAGTGCCATTTATATTACTGTGAGAGTGAATTGCTATGAAAATGCTTTAGAAAATATTTCTATTGAGGAAGAAGAAAAAGAAGGAAAAAAAAGGGATAAAGATAGGCAGAATATGGGCATGAAAGGAGCCTACAAATCCAAAGCAGAGTGCAACCCATTTGCTCCACACGAGATGTATGCCTGTTGACTTTTCCTCCAGCCTTTGCACCATGAGACCCAGGTTTATAAAGATTAAAACTTTAAGAGCTCTAGATTTTGTGGCCACCCTTCTCCTCCCCCTCAATTTGCAAATAACTTGACTGAGCTTTAAGGGTCATTAAGTTCAAGCCAGGATTGGTCTCTCAAGAATTCCGAGCCCCCCTTTGCAATAATGTAAATGGATTTGCATGTTAGCACAGTGCTAGCACGATGCAGGTTCAGCATGGCTTACTTAAACATTGCTTAGGGGAGGGCACTCCAAGGGGTTTTGTGAGCACGGCGCTAAATAACACAGAATCACCTTGGGAGACAGTTTTATTCCCCTCTCAGCTTCTTTACATCCTTCTAATACAAAGGACAAGTCAGCTTTGGAGTAGCTCTTGCCTTTGGCCTCTCCATCCTTCCATGCTTCTGCTTTCTTTTGATTGTATTGCTAACACTGTTATTACCATTTAAGATGAAGAGAACAGGTTACAGATCCAGGATATCTGATTGGCGGACAATTGGTTCAAAGTTTGTAATATTTGTTTTAACTTCATGTTTTTCATTTTATGATTGTCCCATATGAACAGACATTTTTAATAAGGAATTTTAAAACATGTGCAGCTTTAGTAAAGGATGACGCTAAAGATAGGTCTCCTGACTTGATAGAAATGTGGATTGTGGATGAGACTGGAGTAATGGTGGCATGGAAAATCTGAGGGATTTAGATTTGTTGTAAGGATAAACCACAACAAACCATCAAACTCTGGATGGTAGCAGGTGTTATAATAGCAGGATTGCAGCACTGAAGCGGCACATGGATGTAAGCACTTGGTAGCCATCACATGCTGTCCTAGTCTACTCTTTTCTGGGCTGTGGTAGGTGTGTGCGCATATCTTATCTGGTGGAGTGCTGTGTGTGCAGAGATGAAGAAAGGCTAGGTTTTGGGGGTGGAGGTGAGAGCTCTGTTCTGAAGGCGGACTGGTGTGACTGAGTGACTCATTAACAATGTATACTGTCACATGCTGTTCTGTGATAAGATGGGGAATCACCTAGGTAGAAAGTCCTGGACCTCAGAAGCCTGTTTCCCTGACAGTCTTGTAAGTTTCTACTCCCCTCACTTCTAGGCACACAGAACAGCATGTGGCTGTCTGGATTATGTGGCCTCTTGGCTCAGCCAGAGATGACCTTGGTGGAGTAACTGAAGGTAGGAAAGGAGGGTGAGCTCTCTGTTAGGAGGGCCGTGTAGAGCTTGGATGGGGTTACTGCAGGTAGGAAAGGATGTAGATCACATTGACTGGACGGGCCAAGCCCCAGGAAGTCTTCATGGCAGAGGCTCATGTTGATCTCCTGTTCAGGATGGGTCCTCTGCTGACAAGCCTTTGGGAATCAAGTACCGTCAGATACTAAGGACATTTTCATTTTTTGTTCCCTGGAGCACTGGGGAGTGAGGTGACTTCTGGGTTTCTGGGAGAGACTTTCTTATGTCTTCTTGTCACCAGGGACGTAGCGAGAGTGCTGTATCTATAGTGGCCAGTGCTATAGGAGGGGTTGTCCATCACTATTAGACAGTTCACAGATAGTTTTGAAAAGGCAGGTATGGACATGTGTGAGATGTCCCTGAGGACTCCTTTTTAATGGGAATCTGGTACCCAAAAGAACCTAACTAATGACAGGCTCACAGAGAGAATAATGTCTCCGAGTGGGGAGAGTTGGTGTTAATACGGCTTACCTTTCTTCCTCTTTAGAAAATCATTTAATACCAATGACAGACAAAAAAAAAATACCACCAATTCTTAATCACATTTTAATGCATTTTTGGGTCACGTTTATACATGATCAATTTACTTCCTCTTATGTCTCTCCCCACAACACCTATTCCCACTTTCATGCCCTCTTGGCTCTCTCCGACAGTAACTCAGTGAGTTCAGTTTGTGCTGCCTGCATATACACACATGCAGGACTACCCACAGGAGCATGAGCATCCTACCAGGACCATACCCCAGAAGAAAATTGACCTCTCCCTGCCATCAGCTGCCAGTAGTTCTTCAGCTAGGGTTGGGTGCTTGCTAAACACTTCCGACTCCATGATGTAATGTTGACTTGTTCGGTCTTGTGCAGATAACCAGAGCTACAGTAAGTTCATGAGTACTGCAGTCCTACCATGTCCAGGAGACAGCATTGTGCAATGATTCTCACTATTCTCCCTCTTAACATTCTTCTTTCCCCTCCCCATGATATTCCCTGAGTCAAGGGGAGGTTGGTATAGATGTCCCACAAGGCTCAGCATTTGTTCTAGTTTGTTCTTCATTGCCATGATCAAACACTGACCAAAAACCCCTTAGAAATAGTTTCTTTGGTATAAGGTTATAGTCGGTCATCAAGAGGTGCCAAGGCAGGAACCTGGAGGTAGGAACAGAAGCAGAGACCATGGAGGAATGCTGCTTACTGGCCTGCTCCCTCTGCTTGCTCAGTAACCTCTATGATGTAGGCCCACCTGCTTAGGGGATTATACCTCCTACAGTGGACTAGACCCTCCTACATCAACTAGTGATTAAGAAAATGCCAAACACACAAGTCCACAGGCCATTCTGATTTGAGTAATTCTTCAGTAGGTTCTCTCTTCTCAGCTAACCTTAGGTTTGTGTTGGTAATAGCTGAAGCTAACTATGCCAGCACTCAATAGTCATTCACTCTCAATGATCAGTGACCAGCGATCAGTCTTGGCATTGGCTGCTGCTGACCAAAATTCAGAGCCACCTAATCTGTGGCTATAAACAAATATTTAGAAGGCAGTTTTGACAACATGAGCATTTAGCAAAACAATGCCATCAAGTTCTACCTTAAGGCCTGTGACCTACCTAGCTGTGGGATTTTGGATAAGCTATGGGTTTATTGGCTTTTGGACAGTGTCAGGCATGAGTAGGCCTCAAATCAAATCAGAAGGTGGCTGGTTACCTCCATAATGGTCATGTCACCAGTTGGTACATCTTGCCCAGCAGGATTTTGCAGGATGCAGAGTCCACCACTAAGGTAAGTCCATTGTTGATTTTTTTCTACCACTGGCCCCCATAGCAACTTCTGGCTATGAAACTAGCCAGCAGGTAGGAAGTTTCCTAGTCATTTTGAAATTGATGTCTCAGTGTCCTGCAACCAAAGCATGTGCCACTAATTTCTTATTCAATTTTTTTACAAGATTTTTAAAATTATTATTATTAATTATTAGTGTGTGTGTGTGTGTGTGTGTGTGTGTGTGTGAGAGAGAGAGAGAGAGAGAGAGAGAGAGAGAGAGAGAGAGAGAGAACCTGTATAGGTCATTGGACAACTTTTTGAAATCAGATCTCTTCTTCAACTTTTACCTAGGTTCTAGGCATTTGATCTCAGGTTGTGTTGTCGGCCTTGCACATAAAATACTTTTACCCAGTGAGCCATGTCGATGATTCTGCTAATTCTTGTTTAAGAAACCAATGTGATTAGGTGGAACCTGGAACCTAGGAGAAGGCAGATATCAGCCCTTAAAAGCTGCTGAAAAGTGCACATGCTGTAGGTAGAACAAGAGGGATGTTGAGACATTTCTTTTCTCTTGTGATTATAAGCAAAACAAAGACATTGCGAGAGATGGGGCTGGGGGTTGGTGGAGTAAAGACTGGGTATGTAGTACATGATAAGAGCACCAAGAATTTAGACAGTGGAGAACAGTTTGGGGATAGAAGAGCAAAGAATTTTCTTTCCCTGGCATGCTAGATATTAGCAAATGAAAAGAGTGCTGAAGCCATAGGAATGGATACCAGGAGCCAAGGTGAGAGTCTGGTAGAGTGAAAGTTAATGGAGAGGTGGTAACATTGGCTGTGTACAGTTTTTGCCCATTTAAAGGGAAAGCTACCGTTCACCACCAGCTGCTATGAGGACACAAAATCTTCTGACAGATCTCAGAGTTCAAGAGGAGCTAAAACAAACAAACAAACAAACAAATTAAAAAGAATTTAAGAATTATAGTTCCCTGGTTATTGAAAAAAGGTAGAATGAAAGTATTGAATGTTCAAATAAACACTGTGGGCTGAGCTTAGACACTGGGCCATTGGACGTTTAGCTCATTTCTCTTTTGGGCTTAGGCAGATCTGTCCCTTCATGTCCTTTCAAAGTGAAAGTTTGAATTTCAGGATGACATGGGCAGTTGTATCATCTACCAGGGCTTTCTTGGTCTGTCTGCTTGAGTAGACAGACTTTAGGTAGAATCCAGTGGGGGGTCTCTGAAGTTCACAGCTCCCATTGGTCTAGGCTGTAGATTTCCATAAGGAACAAGAGTTGAAGCTGGGCTAATAGTCCTCAAGAGGTGAAGCTGGGCTAATAGTCATCAGCCTCCTGACCACCTCTCCAGAGATTTCTTGAGACATACATTAAGCACAGCTTCCCACCTGAGCAGTTTGTTTCTGGCATAAGGAATGTAACAGAACACTTGAGCATGAAGCCAGGTTTAGCTACCAATATGATTTTTGGCTATAAATGCTTGAGTTATAAGTTGGATAAACTCCATCGGGATAGCCGTGCCTTTCTCTGTAAACTTAAATAGTTGTGTACTTTAAAGATTTTGTTTTGATTTTTAAGAGAGGATAAAAAAGACTCAACTATTTAAAAATGTTAAATGGTTCAGATCAAGTAGCAACATTCAAAGCTCATAACTATGACAGTTAACTTCATTGGAAAGCACTGTTATGTTCTTTAAAAAAAAAAAAAAATCAAATATATCCTAAAATAGTTCAAAAACTGGCTGGCTTTGTCACCCTGGCCCAGGGACCACAGAAGCAGCCAGGCCAGGGATGGTGATGTTTGTAAATCTTTGCTTTCCCTAAGTAGGTCCCCTTTCTCTTACATTAGGGGCTCCCCACTGTGCCTTGGCCCTTAAAGCATGGACTTGCTTCATTTTTGAAGAACTTTTTATTTTGAAATAATTACAGACTCATGGGAAGTTGCAAAAAGAGTACAAAGAGACCTATGTGTCCTTTACCCAGCTCCCTCCAGTGCGGCCTACACACCCATCCTAAGACTTGCTTTATTTTGAGGCATTTCTTAGGAGGTGTGGGTGTGGTAGGAGGGATGCCTAGAAAAACCACACCTTTATGAGAAATAAGGGCTGTGGCTGAGGTGGGGGAGGGGCTGCTCTGCCCTAGCCTCTCTACCTTCCAGCTATTAAAATGAAAAGCCCATCACTTTCTTTCTATGTACAAGAGAAGAAAATGTAATAAAAAATATTGGTCGTGGATATTGATGTGCATAAAATTTCAATCAAAACCATATGAGAACATTTATTGACAGTTTGTGGGGAGGGGAAGAGTTATAAGAGGAGCTCAGGAAAGATCCTTACTTAAGTTTTTCAAGAGCAGTTTGGTAATGAAATGATGAACCAGCTGTTTTCCTGTGTGTGTGCGCGTGTGCTTGTGTGTGTGTTTTAAGTCTTGTTAGCTTACATGATAGTGAAATTCTTAGGAGGTCTGGACCATTGAGAGAGCCCTATAATAGTAATTGCTGCTTTTTCAGCAAGGGCAATAAATGGACCTTTCCTCGTCCTATAGCCTTCCTAGAGAAGACATGGGAGCTACACAGGGGCAGGTCAAATACCGGCTGTGTTATTGACCAGGCTGCACACAGACCCAGCTGGAGCAATGTCAGTCTCACATCCATATCTCTAACCCCTCCTGCCCTGGCTTGAGCCTCCATTGGGCAGATGTGTATCATTTGTCGTTCCTGTGCTGCCTGGGTTCAGTGGAGTCACTGTGTCTGGGCTTGTGATGGGGTAGACTCAGAAGACAGTTCTCCGGGAAGAGGTAGAGGTGGGTGAGGAGAGGATAGGTGAGCCATGCACTGACCTGTTTCCTCTTTCCTTTTTCATTTCTCTTGGGCAGCAGCGGGTGAAGATAGTAAAAGGAATTCTGGGAAGCTGAGTTTCCAAGGTACATTGAAAGAAATGTTCATGAAGGTCTCATGGAATCATAGCACAAGGGGAAGACCTCCCATAAGAGAATGGAGACTAAAATAAGGCAGAACTTTCCAGAGGATGTGAAGGGAAGGTTGGGGAAAACATGGATCATTGAGGGAGGGAAGGGAACTAGAAAGCAGCGCCAGCAGACATTGGCCTTGCTCAGGAGTAGGGCTCAAGGGAATAGTTCCTCTTAGTATTTGGGAGAATGGCGGAATGGAGCTAGTTAAAGGGAATGATTAGGGAATGACTTCGCCTAAAAGAAAAAAATGGAGGGAAAATGAGAGGAGCATTTGCCAGGAGCCTTCGTGGGTAGGTAGTTTAAATAGAACAACAAGAACACAGGAGTCTCTGGCTTCCCACACTTTTGCTTGCCCACCTGCTCCTTGCCTGTTCCTTTTCATTTTACATCATACTCCAAGTCCCTCATCCACCAACAGTGAGTGAACACATGAGGACCTGATCATACGCATTCGCTGTAAACCAGTGGATGCTTGACAAGGAAGAGGAGGCTGCTTCATCTGCAGCTATAACTCAGGGTTTCCCTTTTTTTTTTTTGTTTCTTTCATTCCTTCTTATAATTCCTCCATCCCTTGACTCGTCTTTCTCTTTCCTCGATGCTAGGGCTAAGCTCTGTGTGATGTGTTGAGGACACTATAGTAAACCAAAGGGGCATTGTCTCTGTTCTTTGGAGCTTAGTGAGTAGAGGTGGAACAAGAAGAGAAGAAAATAAATATGGAAGAGTGGAGTATCATTTGGGACAGAAGGAAAGCAATGAGCTGCCAAGAGTGGATGGTGTCCACAGATACGTCTGACATAGCCAAGGAACTTTCCTACCCATCTTCCCAAAACTCATCTCCCAGAACTTTCCCCAGAAGTTTATAGTTACTACTCAGAAAGACTCTAAAATGGAACAGATATTTGATAATTCTTGGAACTCTCAAACATCTGCATTTCATTACTTTGAGTCTTCTTAGGTTGTATAAAATCCCTTTCTCTGTATTTAGCTACATGTTGCTAAACAAAGATGTTATCATCTCCCCCCGACCCCCTGTATTCTCAGTATGGTGGCCTTGTGTGTCTATTTAAGCTATAGGTCAAAACGTTTTAGAAAGTAATGTCTGTAACTGAGCGTGTGCACATCTTTTTTTTTTTTTTTTTTTAAATTCCATATCCTTTCCTAAACAATGTGATCTAGTGGCACAAAGCACGCACACTGTAAAGAGTATTAGAAACAATCTAGAAATTATCTAAAGAGGCCTGCAGATTATATACAAATATCACTCCATTCTAGATAAAGTGTTTGATGTAGATGCAGAGGGGTTGTTCTAAATATGAGCCTCCCACATTCTAGAATTGAATGTTGTATTAGCATTGAACCAGTGTGTTGTTTAAAGTTTTTTTTTTTTTGTTTTTCTTTCTTTGTGTGGGGGAAAGAGGGATGAAGTAAAGAAAGGGAAGAGTGAATAGGTGTCTCTGTGTGATTTAGTAAATCCTGTCAGATAAGAGGAGACCCTGATGATATGTTAGTGACCAGCACCAACAAACCCCACAGATATAAAAGCAGCAGGTGGCTCGTGGCCTTCATGGTGGTAGTTTGTTTCTGAGTGCAGATCGTGGTGAATGTTCTAGTCCTGAAGTTCTGCTGGAGGCCTGATTAGCAATATGCTATTGTACTCTGTTGACAGATGCGAATAATGTTGATAAGTGGAACAGGCTGCAGGAGTCGTGAGTCTACTTGGTCCTTTCTGGAGAGTGATGTTCCCTTAACAGCAAATGTTTGGTTTACAGTAGGGAATGCCTCCACTTCTATTTAGACTCGAAAGTTAGAATCTGAGAAGCTGAGGGAAGCTGTGAGGCGAACATGGGGAGTGCTATGTATCTGAAACCTTGCTTTGTTTACCCTTAGTGACAGTTGTCACTAGCGCTATTGAGGTGTGGAGACAACACGTGCTTTCAAATGGAGACAGAAACTGTGAGTCTCATTTCAGTGGGTATTATGGGTTTTGATGGTGATTTTGATCTTGTGATGGACGTATTGGGATTGAGTCACAAGACCTATCGGCAGGAACAGTATCTGCTGGGGTGAGAGTCCTAGGAAAGATGGTGATGCCAGCATCTTGGTGCAGGTTTAACAATATCTCCTCTGCCTTCTGTCCTGGTGAAAACAAAACAAAACAAAACAAAAAACAAAAAGTATTCATTTTGGTGCTTGAAGGTGACTCAACAGATTTGAGTGGAAAATTAGTAACGAGATGCTTTAAGCATTTATGGTTGCAGATGAAGGGATGTCATGCTTGTGTGATACACGTCACACTTTTGCCTTAGCCCCTTGGCATGACTTTTTTCTCCGTGACATTCAAGAAGCTACCGGATACTCGCTCTTTGCCGTCTGGACTTCGCTTGGTGTAGCTGTTCTTGGTGCACTGTGACAACATTTGGACCTGGAGAATTTTCCTTCTAAGGGAACACAGGGTTCCTCTGCTGCCCCTTCAGGGCTGCTGCCTCCCTGGCATGCATAGTGTAAGATGGGTAGATAGCATCCTCTCTTGCATCTGCCGGCCTCTCTCCCCCACTTCTCTACATGTAGGCAGCATTAAAGCTCTCTCTCTCATGATATTGCAGAGTCCATAATGCTGCTGTATTGATTTTGCCAGCTGCAGTTACTGGGAAGTATGTGGGGGCTGGGCCTGGAGCAGGCAGCGAGCTGTTTCCAACTCTCTCCAGCCCTGGAACTTTTGATTTCAGTCTGGAAGCTGCAGGCTGGAGCTGGATTTTCAAAGGTCAGGCATGCCTGAGTGAGTGGGGCTCTCTGTCTGGAGCCCTTCCTAGATGGCCAGCCTTGAACCTGAGCTGTAGCAGGGTCCCAACTCCATAACCAGGTGCCCTAGCTGGACTTACACTACCACCCTGCATCTGGTGATGGGTCCCAGGAGCCTTACGTGCCATTGACTGCCATAGTTGGGTCAGAAAGTGCAGCCTACAGGAATGGGAGAGGTTTCCTCTTTGCATAGAAAGCCAGAAAAACATCCACAGTGAGATGTTGCAAAAGAGAAAAACATGCTTAGGCCATGAACCTGTGGTTGGATCTTTGACAAAACCTTTTTGAGGGTTTTACAGGAAAATTTCTCATGTGTAAGAAAAATTTTTGTGTAGGGAACAAGTTATTCCCATGATCTAATTTCAACACGCACGCACAATTTTTATTTATTTTAAACCTAATGAACAAGTGAGTGGTTCCCCAATAGTTGTTTGGTGGCGAGACTTCCTTAGCTCATTGAGGGCTGTGTTCAATTTAGGAACTTTATTTTTTTAAAAAAAGCTATTTGTGGGTAGGGGGTATATCTGTGCTGATTTCTTACTGGGTTTTGATTCTATTTTGTGTTTGTTGTGAGTTAGCTTTATGTTGGGCGTATAAATCTGGAAAAGCGATGCCTGAGAAGACTTTGTGAAAACATGTAGGTTCAGAAATACCACTTCCCTGAATTGTCACAGAGCAGCTTGAGGAGCAACCAGAGCCTTTCAAAGAGTGTCCCAGTATAGCAGAAACAGAGGAAACTAGCCATGTGACATGCAGCTGAATGCCCCTGGCCTTTTCTGGGCCTTGCCGCTACTTTTCTTGCTATTCTTGATCATGTGCATCAGACTAGGACTCTTTCCCCAAGTATACATTGTAGCTTTGATGCCTCCATGCCTGCACTGTGTGGCTTATTCTTCCAGAATGTCATTGTCCTGTCCTCCACTCTGCAAGAGCTCTCTCATTTGTCAGGGTCTACCTCGAATGTGACTTTGTCATTCCAGTGTCATACATTGGTTCCTTTTCTGTGTTGCCCCAGCAATGAGTCCATCCCAGTTACTAGTTATGCAGATGGCTGATCACCTTCCATGGTTTGTATGTCTGAACACAAACACAGCCCCAGCTCCATAGCCAGATGTCCTGACTGGACTTGAAGGGCTATCCAGGAGCAAAACGGCCATTGGCTGCCATAATTGGATTAGAAACACCAGTATAATATACCATGGGCAACTTACAGGGAGGTACAGGATTCTCTGAAGTCTCCATCAGTGTCTGATAAAAAGTAGAAATTCAGAAAGTGAGTGTTGAATTGCTTTCAGAGCAGTGAAAGATATAGGCCCTGCCTCTTAATGATCTACAATTCAGATAGACAGCTCCTACCAGAGCCTTCTTTCTCCTCATTCATTATCCTATTGGACAGTCCTACCTATCAGAGGATCTCAGTCACCTTACAGAAGAACATGCAATGAGAGACAAAGGTGCCTATACTAATAAAAGTCTTTAACATTTTTTTATTCAGTCAAAGGAGAATTATGTCTTTAGTTGTGAACCCTCTGCTGAGCCCACCAGGCTCCAAGAGATAACTCTAAACCCCAGACACAGATGGCCCTAGTTAATCTTGGTAGTTCACAAAACAAAACAAAAAGATATGAATGTGAAAGGGGGAGAGATTTGTGGGGAGGGAAAGGGTAGACATGGCTACTAGGGAGGTGAGAGGTCTGAGTTGTCCATATGCAAAGTGTACATGTATGAAATTGTAAAAAAAAAAAAAAATGAAGTTAAATGTAAAAGGTATATAGAATCCCAAAAAATTACATTGAAACATAGTCGTCTAGTTCATAAATGACTGTTTTATGAAATACAAGTGTTTTCATATAAAAGTTATTTTACTGAACAGCTACTAATTGTGTCAAACACCGTACTAAGCCCAACAGACATTTAAAGCTTCCATGTTGCTGGGTATTGTCATTGTTTCCGCCAGCTACTTCCATGCTACCATCTTTGTAGTTTGTATCCCTATGCTGACATGCTTAGTAAGACTAGAGATTATAGCCAGGGCTGTTGAACAAGAGCATTAAACAGAACTCAGCATGCAATGCTACCTGTTCAGGACTCCTTCCAGTGAGTCTCTTCTCCAAAGGGCATTTCTTCAGGAAACGTGGGAGAGTGGTGTGGGTTTTCCTAGTTGGTAGCTACCTAAGAGCCAGAGTCCTCAGCAGGAAAGAACTGCACAGGTGTGCCTGGATTTTCATCCTCTTCTTCGTTCTTTTCAAATAGAAGCCTCAGTTTACCTCCTGTGGGACATAAGCTTATCTGGTACCCCATTTTTAGATATCTGGTATCTAATTTTAATAGTTTAGGTATTCAGGAAATTTTAGATACCTGTAAATTTGAAGCTACTTAAAAGGGGTGGGGTCTTCATTTTCTACATAATATCTGAAACTACGTAGTCTCTTTCTCTTTTAGATGGTCTATACAATCCAGTTTACCACAGTCCCTACCCTCCCTGCTGCCTTATTCCTTTCACTAATATATCTTATTTTCTATGGCCCCTGTTTGCATTTGAGGACTATTGATTTATCAGGAAGAAGACTTAATGCCTACAGGCAGTTATGCATAGAAATAATACTACCTGCCACAGGATAACTGTTGGACTTTGTCTATGAGATGGGGTAGATACTGTAGATTCAGTTTAAGACTGAGATTCCTGGAAACATGGGCTTTTATATGTAGAGGGATCAAAGTGTTAAATAGCATCTCCTTTGTACTTAGCTTCTTATATACAGGCAAGATTTGGCCATAAGAAGTTTATTATATTTATAGTCAGGGGATTTTTTATGGTATTGGAAAGGATTGTGTATAGCTAGTCTGTTTTATTAATACCTTTAGTTGAATAAGGTCAAGGTGACTCACTGAAGGACACACAGTTAATTAATAGAATCTGATGAAAGTTCTCTTGACTTTGCTCTACATTCTTTGCCCCATATTGCCCTTGATAATATATGCTTAAAAACATCCCAAAGTTGAATGACTTTGCTATTTAGGACAGTCTGGTTGTCCCTTTCCCCAAAGATACTAAAAGATGATCTGCCACCATCCATGTCTGAACCACCCTCAGCTTCATCTACAGTGTTTTCTCGTCTAGTCTGTTACTACCAGATGATTACAGACAAGAGGCTTTGAAGTTAATGTTTACATGCCAGGTAGAGCCAATGTCGGATGCAACTTCACGTTCCAAAGGAAGAAGCTTGCTGATCTGTTTTCCATTGCTTCACTTTCTCCTCCTCCTCTGATTTTTGTTAAAAATATTTTTAATTTATGTTTTCATTATTTTTGTTAATGTATATCCATGTGCACTTGAGTTTAAGTGTTCCCAGAGGCCAGAGGCATTGGAGTCCCCTGAATTTCAAGGTATGATTAGTTGTGAGCTGCATGACATGAGTACTGGGAACAAAATTTGTGTTCACTCAAAGAGCAGTGTATATTCTTAACCAATGAATTGATGAGCCATCTCTCCAGCACTCCTCCCCCCTGTATTTTCGTGTGTGTGTGTGTGTGTGTGTGCATGTGTGTGTGTGTGTGTGTGTGTGTGTGTGTGTTGGAATGCCCAAGGAGACCAGACAAGGGCATCAGAGTCTCTGGTGCTGGACTTACGGGTAATTGTGAGCCACTCAAGGTGGATGTTAGGAACAGAATTCAGGTTCTCTAGAAGAATAAGCAGCTCTTGTAACCATTGAGCCACCTTTCCATCCCTCTTCTCTAAATGCCATTTTCCTGAGTTTCTTTTTGCTAGCTGCCTTTCCTATTTGATTCTTGAACAAAATGAATGAGTGATTGTTAAAAATGAGCCAAGCGAGTCAGTGAGATGGCTCAGGGGTTAGAGATGCTTGCAGCCAAGCATGATGTCCCAAGTTCAATTCCCAAGACCCACATGGGAGAAAAGCAGAACCAGCTCCTATATGTTGTCTTTGGACCTCTACGCATCTGCCATGGTGTGTTCACACACACACACACACACACACACACACACACACACAAAACCTAACTGTGTGAAAAACAGAAAGAAAATGAAAAAAGAATCAATAACCACTATTTTGAAGGGCAATGTGGGAGAAAATATTGGGTTTATTAATAAAAAATTATATTTATTCAAGTCAGATTATATATTGACAATGTTGGATAGTAGGCTCAAAACTCTCCTTTATTATACCTATTTGTTCATATATGTTTGCCATTGATCAAACAAATAAAATGAGGCCTTCAGTATGCTATATAAGTTTTCTCTGGCCACATATTAAAGAATTACATTAGTTTCATTTCTTTACATATCAACAGATTTCACTGGAAGTTGAGAGGCTAGAATGACTAGATCTCATTTGCTATCAATGGTTTCACCAAAGTATGGAATGACCATGGAGGACTGGGGCATTTTCTGAACCAAAGCCACCCACCCCAATGTTATCAGAAATGGCAGAAAAAAAATGTAGTCAAAAGTTTATAGTTTGAGATCTGCTTCTTAGTTTTTATTGTTATTTTGTTTGTTTTGGTTTGTTTTGATTTGGAAGATCCCATCCCCTCATTGGGATCTATTCCTCAAACATTTCTGAGGGATGATTCTGTGTTGAAGCTTTTAGACCTCACTGAGATCTTTGATCAGTGATCCAGGGTTGGACCAGAATTGTTGAACCTAGTTATTTGCCAGAAACCTTTTGATTCTATTTCTGGTTTTACTGGTGATTTAGCTGTGTAATTGTGGAAATACCAGTTTTTTTTGTTTGTTTGTTTGTTTTTTTACGAGGTCAGATTCCCTATAAATTGGCATTTTAATCCTCGAAGTCTATAGGGCCTGAAAAGGGATCTCCCAGGTATGAGATTGTGAAAAATACTGATAAGCATTTTTAAATGGTTTTCAGAACATTAATTCTGTTTGAAAAAAAAAAAAGTCATGTGATTCACATTGTGTGGATTGAATTTGCAGAGTCCTATACTCACCTGTATTCTCGTTATGACTTCGCTCCTTGTCTGCCAGCTTGGTTTTGTTTTTGGGTTTTAGCGAGAAGTGGAAGGTTTCTATAGATTTCTGAATCAGCAAATCTTGGGATGTCAGCTCACAGTGTACGTTTTAAAACTCTGTAGATAGTGACCCTTCCATTCTTTGGGACATTAACAAACGCTGAGAGTGCAAATGTCATTTTTGTTTTTCAAGAAAATGAGTCACATGCAAGGAAAGATAAGTTGTTGAAGAGCAAACCAAATCTGACCAAACTTGCAACGATAAAACATTCATACAGAACATCAACATTCCCCTTAATTAAGGTAATGGCTCTGCCGGGGCCCACATTCCAGGATTCTCAGTAGAGAAAACATGTTTTCTTTATAGGCAAGTTTTATTAGCAGTGATGTTCCGGTATGTGGTTCAGGTTAATTAATGATATAGTCACCCTGGTGTTTTGCCATGAGCTTTATTCAAGTAAGTAGGGCACTAGGAAATCACATTGGCTTATCTTGTCATACCAAAGAGAAATCCGAAATTTGGGCCATTATAATATGCTTCTGTTTAGTATGTCAACAAAGTAATTTAAGAATTCTTACATGAATACCACATTTGACTAAGAATTAGTTCACTATAAGTGGTAAGTGTCCTGTGCAATGCTTTGCACATTCTTAATTATTTTATTGACCCAAATGATTGAAACCTCAAATTCAGACCACCCACAAAGTCCCGTGGCACTGACTTTCATTGTATAAGGAGATTTGTACCAAGGGCCATTTTTCTCTCCTGAGAGTTTTATTATTATTATTATTATTAATTTTTTTATCATGGTAATATTTTAAAACTTAATTTGGGTTGTGCATACGTAGCAACCTTCCTTGGAGGTTGAAACAACAAAGCAACTGGATTAGAAATTAGATTTCCCCTTGCACAGCTAATGCAGTTCTCATTCCTTTGGGAGTTCCCCTTCTCATGGGCTGATGATGCCTCTGAAACTCTGTCGAAATTGGTTCAGACAGGAACAAAGCGGGAGAGAGGACGGACAGCAGTGATGATTCAAATTAGTGTCTCTTCTTCAATGAGAGTCTGGTGTGCTTGAAAGTGCATGTCATCTGATATCAGTCAAGCCACCTAAGGTTAAGTGAGGTGCCAGAGTGACGGGAATCCAAACTTCAGGGTCCCAGCAGCTGCGTCTTCCTGTCACGTTGGGTTGGATAGTTAATTTGAAACCTGCACCGTCTTCACACGTGGTTCAGAAATGGGCCACATGCAATTTTACTTTTCCTTACACGATGGAAAGCCATCTCTTCTTTTCTCTTTGATCTTTTCCCAGGCAGCCAGTGAAAGATTCCTAGTGCCTAACATAATGAATTCGAAAGGGTACAGGTTTGTGACTCACAACGATGACAGCTTTAGGAAGAGGCACCCGAAGAGCATTGAGAAGAATATACACTTGCTGTCAGTGGTGTGCATGCAAACACATACACACATTCAAGGGAAGACCGTACAGACACTATTCGATATTTTCACCTCCAGCTCATGCTGGTTCCAGTGCCATCCCCGTTAATTGAATTTTGGCTTACTTCCAGTGTTTGAGAGCCTGAACCCATGAAATAATGCCTTGAAATAAATAGTACCTCTCGATAGAGATATCTTTTTTATGTAAAATTCTTGAAGGGAACGGAGGGGAAGGAAATGCTTCCGTGTTTGGCAATTATGGGAAAGATAGACAAATGAGCCAACAAAAGGGTTTTGAAGGACCTCACCCATGGAAATAGTCTGAATGGCAGAAAACTATGGTTCCCGGACACGTCCAGGCTTGAATGGGCTTTTCCATGGAAGGACTTCTTACTTAAGATTTGATGGTTATACAGCTGCTAATCCTTGAGGCCGGATTGTTACGTTCTTCATGCTTTGGAGTCCAATGGTCAGCGTTGCCTTTGTCATGGACATCCCATCAGGGATGGCGGAAATGGGAATAAATGTGATAGAGTGGGTTGAGCCTCTCTGTTGCTCCCCTGTTCCCCCAGGACAACGACTAATAAGCTTCCATCATGCAGGTGCCGAGAGAGGTGGGCTTTGTTCATCTGTGTGGCACTAGAAGTTCATGATGCAATATGGACTGCAGACAAGAAAACAGGCAGGTGTTTGCATCTGTCTGGAATGGGCAAGGATGAGCAGCCAAGGAGGTTTCTTTGTCTTCAGAAGAGACTGTTTCCCTCCTGTTTGTTTGATGAGTGTGAATTGGTAGCAGATGCCCTCTAGGTGAAATGATGGTACCTTTCAAATCAATAGGACAGCATTTTAGGATAGATTTCCTGGCTCAAGAGATCACTTTAAATGTTACTCAAAATTCCAAGTTGAGACATAGCTTTATTTGTTCATTCAACCAGAATATCTTGGAGGCTTTGTAAAGGCATCTTGCTGCATGCTGGGGCCTAACTGGTACATTACAATCTATTCTCTGAACTACTGTTCTTTGTAGGGAAAGATGGGCAGTTCAACATGAAAACAGAGAGCTGAGATCAGTCTGGGACTTTGTAAACACTAAGTTGCAAGTAAAGCGAAGTAGTACAGAGATGAATGGATGGGGGGTGTTTTGGGTTGGTTTGTTCAGGCAAGCCAAAGAAGGGCTGTCTGTGTAGGTAACAATGAACTGAAACTTAATAGGTTAAACAGTGCTGATGTGTAGCAATCCAGGAGCCCACATACTGGGTAGTCGGAGGGAAGGTACTGGTACTAGGGTTTGGAAAGGTACTTGGTCTTAGAATGATGTCTGCCTAAGGAATGTAGTAATAAGTGAAAGAGAGACAGGGAGAAAGACAGGTCAGCAGGAGCCATAGTTAAGCAGCAGGGAATGGCAGGCCATTGGTGAATTAACAGCAGAAGCTTGAACAGGAGCTGTTGAACACGTGGTTCATACACTTTGTAGAGAAGCAAGTGAACCCTTGCTTGGGGAAAGCTGAGGGGTGAGGCGGAAAAAGTAAATAGTGAACCAGATTCACAGGCTGGGGTTCTTTTAATCAGTTGGGGTCAGGGAGGAGACAAGAACAGCATGGTATACATTTGTCCATGGTGTCTGTTTGTCCACCCTGCTGCTCTTGGTGGTTTTTAGAAGCAAAAGAAGGAGGAGGTGGCCAAGGGAGATGGCAATTCTGTGGGCCAAGGAAATGGATTTTCCTTCCACTCAGGTACTCCAGGGCTACTCCATGAAATAAAATTTCCTCTCAGCTTAGAATATGAGATTTGTTCTGTACTGTAAACATATAAACTTATCCTCAAGAGCCCTGAAGCAGACATGATACTTAACAGTTAAAGCTTCATTAAAAAAAAAAAAAAATTGAACATGGACAACCACCCTGTCTCTTGTGTTTCTAAGTGAAGAATTATTTTGAGTTCATCACACTCCTGGACTCCAGAATTGTGATCACTGATGGGCTTTCAGTTGAATCAGAGATGCTTGCCTCATTCATGTATGCACGCATGCATGCATGCACTCATTAACAAATCAGTTTACTCATTTATAATAAACACTCATTCACTCATTAAACAAATGTATATGGCAGGTCTCAAGTCAGGATTTAGCTAGATGTCTTTGTCACGCACATACTCTAGCTAAATTTACATTTTAGATATCAATGGAATCAGTAGCCTCAAGGAGCCAAGAAATACAAGATCAACTAGGATTACTGAGTGTCCGAGGCATTGAGGTTCCTGTTCAGAGGTAGGTCTCATGCCACCGTCCAGGGCCACCAAACTCCTTCCCTTCAGCACACTGTTGACAGTATCTCATGCTTCTGACCCTGCTCTCCATGTTCGGGTCTTACTTTGATCTTCCCATTGCTATTTCAAGCCACGTGAGTCCCACAGACAGTGCATACTTTAGAATTCCAGCCCATTCTTCCAGGAGATGAGAATACTGAGCTCAGAGAGTTTAAGGTTGCTGGGTCATGCGGCCATTTTAAATATTTTAGGAAATTATTCCGAGGGCACACAGTCACACAAAATCACAACTGTCGCATAAGAAAAGCAATTCAGGGCTGGCTTTCATTGTGCCCTTGGCTGCCATTTTCCATGGTCCGAGGAAGTACAACACTCTTTCTATATCCTGCATTGTCTGTAACATTCTGCACCAGAGGCTCCTGGAAGCTGTATTTTGAATGTCTTCTGTGACTGTCAGCAACTAGATTGCATCTGCCACTTTGGGCCCCAGTGGGCTTTGAACGTCTTCTCTGAAATTCAAGCTGTTGAGAGGGAGAAGAGGATATTGTACATAATGCCTTGAGTCAAAGAAGTAATTGTGTGTGTGTGTATGTGTGTACTGTAGAGAGTAGAGGAAGGGCATATTTAATTAACCCAACTGAGAAGGCTGTAACAGTGTTCTAGGAGGGAGTCAGTGAAATGACTTTACTAAAGAAATAAGAAATAGTCTCATAGCCCAGTCAGGATGAGCAGTGACCTGGGAGAGGAAGGGGAGATGATGTCATCGTTTCAGCGTGTTCCCATCCCGGCTGCTGAGAGTAAGGAGGCCCATGAAGTTTGGGGAGGGTGTGTGAGTGTGCGTACAGGGTTAATAGGAACGGGTGGGGTGTGTACGAGTGAGCTGTAAAACAGGATTAATAACCCCTTGTCAGACCTTTCCCCGTTAACTGTGTTTTTCAGTAATTTTAGTTTGAATGAGAGAGAGCTCTCTAGCCAATTAGTGTTTATTTGTTTCTTTTGGCAAGGCATGATGGGGGGAAGGGATTGAGATTGGTGAGTTTCAAATTTTTGTTTTGTTTTTGCATTTTGGAGGAAGTGAGTAGCATGAGTTTGGGTTTTCAATGATGCCCCCCCCCCCTCTTTTAAGAGGCAGGAGGCAAGACGTGGCCAGCTGGTGCCTTGAACTGACACAGGTGCAGAGGCTGTGGGGGTGGGGAGCCAAGAATAATTACAGGTTTCTGAAGCATCAGGCCCTGCCTGACACAAGCGCTCGTCAAGAAAACTGCTCTTTATGGAAAATTAATGGTGAAGCTGAAAACCCGTCAGGCTTATTGTTGTTCTTGGGACACCATCTTGCAGAAAAGAGGTCTTTCCCCAGGTCCATGGACTCTGTGAGAAGCCCTCCTTCCCAAACCCGAACAGGAATGGCCACCAGCTGTAATAGACTTTTCCTTTAGGATTGTCAACTTGAGACCCCTTTGGGATAGCATATCAGAAATCCTGCATATCAGATATTTACATTACAATTCCTAACAGTAGCAAAATTACAGTTATGAAGTAGGAACAGAATAATTTTATGGTTAGGATCACCACAACTCGAGGGTTACAGCATTCAGAGCATTGAAAACCACTGCTTAGGGATTTGTCTTGTTTAATTTTCAGATCTAGACCATTGCTCTTGACAACAGTATGTAGAGTAATTTTCTTTGACTCTTCAGGCATGAAGTTTATTATTAAGTTCATGAGAATAAAATAATATCTAAAATTGGAACATCTACTGAAACTTGGTTTTAGGGTACTTAAGTAGCAAATAGTAATAGTATTTCCACCTCTTTGATCCTAAATGGCAGCTTGGTTGGAAGAGATGGATAGAGGAGACAGAGAATCATCTATATGTCTAGGTGTTGGTATGCAATGGTATCTTAATCACTCCAAAGTTGGAACTTAATTTTTGTTCATTGGCTGAGGAACAGTGAGAAGCCTTTCTGAGGGCTAACTGGAGACCCATGGACTTCAAACTGCTATGTTTTGGGGAGGTAGCACCCAGAAAACCAATGAAGAACCGAGTTTTGTCTGTGTGTGCTTGGTCCATCTGGCTCCCACTTGACACTATTAACTTGAAAATTGATGGTAAGAGCCAGGGTAAGGCATTCCTAGTTGGAGAAGGAAGGAAACCTAGAGTCTTCTTCATGAACCCAAAGCACAGGTTTGCCCAGATTATGTGACTTTAGTGTCAAATTTGGAACAGAGTGGTTTGTAGGATTCACTTTATGTGTTGCAACTAAAAATCCCTTGGAAAATCAAAGGGGTATTTGAACACGCTGTACATCATGTACCCAGGGGAAGTAATTTCAAAGACATCATCCTCTTCCCAGGCCTTTAATCTCATCTCCTTCCTTCCTGGCTTCCCCAAGGAAAAATATACCAACAAATATTTTCTTTGTATGTTGGAAATGATTTGGGGGAGGAGAAGCACTAAAGAGGTTTTGATATAAATTATCTAACTTTCGTGTTTGTTTAGAATTAATTTTCACAGCATTGTCTCTCAGAATTTACAGATCGCTAGAGGGAAATGTTTAATTTGGTTTCAGCTCTGGCAACCAGTAGATCTGAGAAAGAGTCAGGAGGAATTTCACTGGCTATGGTACTCAGGTTGTTTTGTGGAGTTCAGCAGTTCTGACAGCAATATGTAATACTGTTGTACTATGGGGTGTGCTATTGATGTGGGTTTTTCTTTTTTGAACATAGTAGCTAAAACACACAGTAAAAGACTTCTACTTACACTGTGTTCTTGCTTACTCTAGGTTTTTTTTGTTTTGTTTTGTTTTTGTTTTTTTAAGACAGAATCCATTATTCCAGCTTTCTACACTAATGTGCTGGTGATAAAAATCAAGAAATGGTAAAAATTGTCTTGGGACTGACTTTCTAAGCTGTAGGAGGTGTATTGTACACTCTTGCATTTGCTCATTTTGCCCTGAAGGATGTTCAATGTGACTGCTCTTCCTCAACCCATTTTAAAATGTTGAGGCAACAGAGTTCTAGTGTTGGAAATTGAGGTTCTCGCACAGGCTTCCTTGGTTCGTCAGGGGTGGCTCTTCTCATTCAGCCACAGAGAAAAATGGTACCAAATCTCACTGGTTCTTTCCCATCTTTCAACTCCAACCTAATTTCAAAAGAGTGGAAATATGTCAGCATCTTTGATCCTATCCTTTGAAGAGAGAAAACCCATGAAGTTCCCACCCATATCAATCTTTATGAATCTTTTGGTTTATTTTAGGAGTTGGATGAAGTCTTTTTTGATAAAAAAAAAAAAATCTAAGTATAAACACATCCACAAAGTCTCTGGAAAAAATGTTTTAGAAAATGTCTGCAGCAAAGGAACCTGATTTCCCTTCCTCTCAGTAGCTTGTTTGGTATCATGCTGGATTTCCATTTGGGGATGTGACTGAAGATTTCAAAGCACACACACAAAAAGTGAGTTTTAGGGCCCTTCCAGGTGAAAGCAAAAGGTTGTTCCCTTCTTTCTCTCTCTGAGACTCCTTAGAGACTGGCACTGTGGTTAATAGCACGTGGCAAAACCGCACATAATAATTGGCAGGAAGAGGTTCCCATGGGCAGCCAAGTGCAGTTCACCTGTGTGTAATTACCTGGGTGAACATTCTAGTTTGGAACAAAAGTTTACCCCTTCCTTGCCAGGAGCGTCGTCATCACTGATCATTACCGTCATTAAGAGCAACACCAGGTCAAGGTCTGATCTCAGAGGAAGCACGACTCTGTGTTTCAAGAAGTGGGAGGCTCGGCTTCTCCATATGTCTGCAGCTATATATTTTTCTTAAAACTGTCATATCCCTGTGTAGGCTTAACTCTTGACCCATTTAGGTAAGGGAAGTGGGATTATTGTGAGAAAGGACAACTGGCAAAAGGACCACAAATGACCATGGATTGATTAGCAAATTAGGTATTGACTGCTGGCCTTTTATTTCTTTGACTTTGCATTATTCCAGGAAAATAATCATTAGCAAAATGCAATTTTTTCTTTTTTTTTTTTTAACTTGACATCTTGAATACACATAGATCAAAAGACTTCAGGCTACTTGTCATGCCATAGTTATTGAGTAGTAGCAAAAATATTTCACCTATGTCTTCATCTCACTTTCAAATTGAGACACAGAGTAAAAATTAAAACTTTTTATGCCCTAAAAAGTTTCTAAGGGGGGTGGACCCCAGGAGCCTAGGCTAGAGTCTGCACTTTGTGCTTTTGAGACCATAATCTTGAGCATCCACACACCCCTCCAGTGTGTCTGCACTTAGATGCAGTTAGCAGATATGTTTCATTGCCCAGGCTTGGGGAGGAGTGTCTTTCAACATTTGGCGATCAGTCCATTTTCTCAGTACCGTGTTTTGTAGACCAGCCTTCCTGTGGGAGATCGACTTCATGCTGAAATGTGAGTGAAGAGTGATTAGTAGTGGAGTGGATGAAAGACTGCTTCGAGTGTATGGACTTGGGGAAAGTCAAGAAGAAAAATGAATGCGAGAAACCCTTTGGAGGAAGGTGTTGAAGGGAGATGGTAACAGTTTGCCCTCTGCATTGGTTGGTTTGGGGATAGTTTATGATGAAGTAGGCATGAATTGAATAAAAGCCATTTGGTGACTTTGGCATCATATAACCAAGTATGTTACATTTCTCTTGAACCCAGGACAGTGACTGTGTACTGTCAGTGGGAGGGGAATTTTGATGGACTTATATGCTACAAGACTGGAATTCTGCTGTTCTCCTTCAACTTTGGTTTCTGGAACTTGTCATAGAAGCAGAGGGTATGGCAGTAATAGGTTTGAAGTCTTTTCTTTTTAAAATACGTTTTTATCATTGTGTGTGTGTGTGAGACAGGGTGGGTCATGTCAAGGTGCCTATGTGGAGATCAGTTCACTCTTTCCACAACATAGGTTCTAGGAATTAAATTCCAAACTCAGATCATCTGGAATGGCCGCCAGCGCCATCACCCAAGGAGCCAGTTCACCAGCGCATTTTCTTTCTCTTTCTAAAGCCAGGTCTTGGATTATTACCTTTAACAAGCTTGTTTCAACAAGCAGAAGGGCTGTGAAAGCATGAAGCGAGTTATTAGAGGGGCTTTTAGGGTGATAGCTTCAGAGGCAACTTCAGATAATATTTACTAGGAGACTAGACAGAGAAGCCATGCATTTCAGAGTTGGGATATCATAGTTTTCACGGAGCTCATCTGTGACTCATAAATATATAAGAGAACTGTTTAGCACTATGGAAGATTCTTTCCCTTTGCTGAAAGGAATGGTTTGTTGAGGAGCCAGACTGATGCAATGGATCAAGCCTTAAGTTGTGTTGCTAGGTCAGCCAGGAGAAGCCTCTATCAGCAAGGTGACATAGCAGACAGGCCTAATTTGTGTCATTAAACTGACACTTGCTGACCCAGACTTGGAGTTTGGTGGCTGGAGTGTCACGGGAATAGAGAGAAACATGTGAACTCTATTCAAATTTATAGCCTAGAAACATTACTAGCTTGCTGATGCTTGCTCTATTTCATTCTTCCCTTCTCATGAATGTATCTGACTATATAGTATTATCATCACCAGGAAATTATCATTGGGAAAAATACCATTAGCTAGTTTATATACTTTATTTGAATTGCATTGTTTTCTCAATATTTTACTGGTCTAAGAGCCATTGTATTTAAATGTCACATTATCTCTTCTAGTCTGTGACAGCTTCTCAGCCTCTCTTTATAGTTTATGACCTTGACATTTGTAACCAGCCAGTTGTTTTGCGTAATGGATTCTATTTGGGCTTGTCTGATGTTTTCTCATGATTAGTTTGAGTTGATGCATCTTAGGCAAGAATGCCACAGAATAATGCAGTACCTCCTTGAACACATCATACAGAGGATGCATATTGCCAATATGAGTTGTCACTGGTACATTAGCTATGGTTACATGGTTCGGGTGGTATCCACCATCTTTCCCCATTGTGAAATTACCATTTTTGTCTTCGGATTTAACATTTGGTTGGGGCATTTGTCCTTTGAGAAAACAAAAATCTTTGTTTCGTATATTTTTGTCTCTTGACTTGAGCTTCCATTGATGAGTCTTAATTGTATCATTATTGCTTTGTTGTTTGTCTCATTATTTTTTAAAATCAACCTTTTTCCATATAAATTATAATTTTATACTAGGAAAAACTGTTCTTTTTGCTCTATTTAAACATTTATTTATGGTAGCATGGGGTTTTGTTTTATTAGATGGACTACAATTCATTATCATTAGCAAAATTTCCTTCATTGTTCTGATTTAGCCACTGAGACCCCTTTAACAGCACAAAGTCTTTGCTGCACCCTGGTTCCTTTCTTAGCCATTTCTTACATTTCCTTATTTTCTGAGACCATAGGATTTTCTAGACTTAGCTTAATAGTTTTTGCCCCAGTCTATGGAACAAGTAGTTTTCCAGTGAGTTCTGCCTCCCTTTGATGGATCATATTTAAGAACCAAGGCTTCTGTGCCATTGCTAGTATCTTTACCTTTAAGCTCTTTTAGTAGATAGAGTTAGGTGATACCTGTGTGTATACTTGTACATAATATAAACACATTTCTTTATGTATATACCTGTATGGGTGTTTAGAATTAATAATACTAAAACCCATGAACACATAGTAGCACCTAATTTCAAATTAAACATTGAAAGCATTGGGTAAAGTAGATATTTACAAATGATATTGCAAGTGAACTCTTTGTCTTGGATATAATCTCATCATAACATTCTTTTTACCTATAGCATTTTAGTTTCTATATTCTTGACAGGAAATTCTTTCAACTCTTCATCCTAGTTCCTGCTTAAAGTATGTCTTTTATCTAAGCTACTTATATTTTTAATGGAGATTACAGGGAAGCAAAGATTACAGGGACTAGTTTTCTTAAGACAAAAAAAAAAAAAAAAAAAAAAAAATCCCTCATAGTGACTGTGAGATTTTCTGAAGCTCCTCATTGACAGTCATGGAAGATATCCTACAAATTACAGCTTTTCTGAAGCAGCCCAGATTTTAGAAGCTGTGATATTTCCTTGTTCCTAGTGCAGAGACTCCTGGGAGACAAAGACTGGAGTACTGAGAAGGCTATTTTTTTCTAAAATCCTCCTATAATAGTACCTGAATGTGTTTAAAATATTCCAGCTTCTCAGAACGTACAGTGTGAAGGGATCTAAGCCTCATACCAATCCATTTATTTTCACATTTTTTAATTGAAATCTGTATAAATAGATAGGGTATAGTAAAGCTCCATTCCACAGGTAACAGCAACTAGGTGTGTCACATTAATCCTTTCACAGAAGACAGAACTGCCCCAAGGACATCCAGTAACCCATGACTCAGCTGACTTGTACCTGGAGCATGTTTGCCTCTCAAAGCTCTGGTTCTCCTCTTTGGGCAAAAGGGCAAGAAACATTCTTGACTCTGATTGTAGATTCAGAGCCGTGTTTTAGTGGTTGTTCCTAAAACTACCTGCCTCAGCATGATGGGCCATACTCTGCACTGTAATGGAAACCTCAGTAAATTTAAAGGGCTTGATACCCATAAAGTCTGTCATTTGATCACAAAGAACTACAAACAGGAAATAGTAACAGATATCTAGAAAAACTTCCAAACATCTGGACATTAGCATACCTTTTACTTGCTCCCAGCAATGATGTATTCCTCTACTGAACCAGCTATGAAATAATAAGCATAACAGAAAAAACATCTACATGAAGGTGCTGGAGAGATAAGAGAAGCAAATAGATTTTGATGACACGTACACAAGAGGAAGGGAACTAACTATACAGTTATGTTTTAGATTTTTGTTTTATTTTTCTAATCTTCACTAGGTGTTGAGGGTGGGGCACTTCCTGGGGTAACTGACTTTTGACAAGCAGAGGAGAAATAATGACCACAGCAGTAGGGCACAGTGATCACGTCCTTGATAAATACCAAGTACCTGTTGGGTGCCAGGCACTGTACTTGGTGGGAAACAGTTTAAGAGGGGGAGGGTGGAGCTTAATAGCTTCAAGATTAGAATTTTAAACACAGAAGTGAATCTACTAGGGTGCTGACCGAGGGCTTCCACAGTGGAAAGAAGGTGATAAAATTCACAGCAATTAGGTGGAGAACAAAAGGGGCCAAGTTCAGGCAGAGGACTCAGAGAGGGGCCCAGCAAGGGTATTGCAAATTCTAGACCTGAGACAAGACGGTGGCAGTATTGGGTTATTTGTTTGTAATATAAAAGACCTGGAAGAACTAAGCCAGATATTTATTTAGTCGGCAAGCAAAGCATCAGAACTTAGTTTTCAAATAATCCTTCCTTGGTGAGCACCGCCACATTGGACAGTGGGGAGTTCCTTACAAGTGCATTTGCAATCACCCCGCTTTGTAAATTCAGGTCACTTTCAGCTTATGACTGTTTGCTCTGTGCCTACATTACGTGGATCTATGATCACATCTTTATCATATAAATCCCTGAGCCATGCTTCAGCATGGTAGTTGTATGAACACTTGTAATGTGAATATTGAGTGACTAGGGAAACCATTCCTTAGCTTCCTGCCATTACACTCCAGCAGTGAAGCCCAAAGCTGATTTCTTTGTTATGAATCTGGTTCTTATTCAGAAATGCAAAGGCTTACCTGAAGTCTAACAGAAAACTGGCTGGCTTAAGTGTTACCAGAATAAAATTCTTGACAGACACCACATGACTTGATATATCATCAGAATATGTTCTGAACAGAGAACACTGGCTGATTTGAAGCATCTTGGAGGCAGGAAGTCTGGAGCTGGTCATATTTTGAATTGCCATTAGCATTTCTTTTTTGAAGCCTATAGAAGAGGGTGGAAGTAAGGTGATTGTGCAAGTTAGCAATGCCATTTTATGCAAGAGTCTGGAGTAGCAAAATAGAGAACTTTGAAATACAAACTTACTTTGGACCAGGTCCTTATCATCTTGCAAGGATGTAGCACCTTGGTCGAAGATTTTTTGCTAAAACTAAACTTTTTTGGTTCTGGTTCCTCTCCGTTTACCAGGTAAAAAGTTTAATACTGCGCTTTGTAATCTTCAGCTTGTCTTTCATAGCTCTTTTACTCCCTACTTGGGTCAGGCTGGTCAGAGACTCAGAGATCTGCCTGCTCTGACTCCTGGGTACTGGGATTAAAAGTGTGCACCACCACACTCGGCCTCTTTCATAGGTCTTAATTGCTGTCTTTGAACTTACTTTGACTGGATAGTCAGAGGTGCTAAGCAATCATAATGAGATTCATACCCCTTGCCCCACAGTGGAAAGCAACTGCATTTGTTATAATGTACTATATGGATAACAGAGGTTTTGTCTTCTGTCTCAAGGATTTTATAATAGGCGTTCTGTAGAATGATATCTATTCCTTGTGGTCATGGAATCCAGGCCCAACCCAAGGCAAGACTGGCTCTTGGCTGTTGGCTTCACAAGTTTCTTCTTTGATTGGCTATGGTTTTCTGGGCAGATCAATTTGTAAAGTTGACTTAGTTTTATGACTTACTCAAGTCTGTTTTGAACATTGAAATGGGGCCATGAACAGTTTTTTCTTCTATTTGCATCTTGCTACCATGGAAAATCCTAGGAATGTTTGGAGTGTCTTACCTACTAAATTGATAAGGATGGAAAGAGATCATGATTTAGATGTTGGGGTTCTATGGATTTTCCAAGTGTAAGGTAGTCCTTCTGGGACCCTGTGGCTCTCTCTAAAACAATGGTTAAAGTCATTCCATGTGGTCCTGCTGAACTCTTCAAAAATACTCAAAGAGTAAAATACCAAAGCATCAGGCCCATAGGCAAGAAGAACCTTTCAGACACTAGCCATGAACACATTCTCTGTCCTTCCCAATTTGCCTGTCAATACATGCGTGGCATTCTGGTGTCCTTTACCTCTGATGGTTACTTCTCTCCTTCCTTCCTCCACAGACATGCCTTGAGTTGGAACGCTACCTCCAGACAGAACCCCGGCGGATCTCGGAGACCTTTGGTGAGGACTTGGACTGCTTCCTCCACGCTTCTCCTCCCCCGTGCATTGAGGAGAGCTTCCGGCGCCTAGACCCCCTGCTGCTCCCCGTGGAAGCCACCATCTGCGAGAAGAGCTCTGCAGTGGACATTTTGCTCTCTCGGGACAAGTTGCTATCTGAGACCTGCCTCAGCCTCCAGCCAACCAGCTCTTCTCTAGACAGCTACACAGCCGTCAACCAGGCCCAGCTCAACGCAGTGACCTCATTAACGCCCCCCTCATCCCCTGAGCTCAGCCGCCATCTGGTCAAAACCTCACAGACCCTCTCAGCCGTGGATGGCACAGTGACGTTGAAACTGGTGGCCAAGAAGGCTTCCCTCAGCTCAGTGAAGGTGGGAGGGGTGGCAGCGGCAGCAGCCGTGACACCAGCTGGAGCAGTTAAGAGTGGACAGAGCGACAGTGAGCAAGGAGGGGGAGGGCTGACACATGCCCTGAAAACAAGAAGAGGGTCCATCGCTGTCAGTTTAACGGGTGCCGGAAAGTTTATACAAAAAGCTCCCACTTAAAGGCCCACCAGAGGACTCACACAGGTAGTGGTACAAGTTGGCCGCAGGTCATTTCTTCCTCTTTTGGGTGTTCCCCTTGTGGTAGGATGGGCTTCTCTTATAAGAAATTATCGTCATGCTCACTAGGAGGGTACAGAGAGGCAGGAGGAAGTGGCGTGACTCACTTCTGACCCTAAGATCTTAGGAAGTTCCAGCACAGGACATGAATTTGTCACTGCCTGACTGAGGAAAGAGCTAGTTTTAGAGGCAATGTCAACCCCAGCAGAGAAACAGGCAGTCCTGAGTCTGATGGAAGAGGGGTTAGGTGGACTCACAGACATACGACATTGCCCAGTCCCTCCACACTGGCATTTGCCATTGTTTTGTGAGTGTGTCTCTGTAGGTTTGATCAACATTGAAAGTTGAAGGGATTCATTTCAATGCATTCACAGTTGAACAAGGTAGCGAGGGTGTCCCTATTCACTCCTTTCCCAGCATCCCTGATTTTTTATCAAAGTCACCAACAGCAGGAGGGTTTCAGAGTTCATTAGATGTGATCATTCTATAATTAATTGACATCTCCTCTTTTGCATTGTTCTCTGGCGCGTGCTTTATGGGGAGATGGCAGAATTGCTTTTTAATGAGCTTGTTACCGAGAAGTTGCTAAAGTGATTACATTGCTCTATGTGTGTGGGGAAGGATGGCTGGAGGACTGGGGGACTGTATATTTCACTCAGAATTTCTGTGCTGATTCCAAGGAATCATACTGGTCTTTGGGGCAATGGGACTATTTGGAAGTGAGGAGTTCACACAACAAAGAAAGAAATTGCCATTTTCCTTGAGACTGTCTTTGTTTTCAGTTCTGGGGTTGGAGCTTGGGTGGATGTTTCTTCTTGGTCGGCTGAAGTGCCACTAGGAGCAATTACTGGGATTGGTGGTTTTTAAGTGAGTCGATAACAGTGTATCACTTATATGGCTTTTGTATACTGCTTAGGGAGACTCCCTAGTGGTATTAGAGAGAACAAATGTCCTCAGGGTGATGGCCTATGAGGGAAGAGAAGTACCGGGAGTCAGATACGATAGTGTAGACCTTTCAGTCCCAGGACTTGGAAGGCAGAAACAAGTGGCTGGATCTCTATGAGTTGTAGCCTAGTCTCCTCTACTTAAGTGAGTGCCAGTCAGTCAGGGCTACATAGTGAGATCCTGCCTAAAAACACAACCAACCCATCCATCCTGGGGTTGGGGTGGGGGGTGGGGGCATAGTGGCATGGTGGTGGAAGATGTTGTACTCTGTGTCACCAAGGAAGTTGCCTTGGCTAGAAAGTCAGACAACCTGGGTTCTGTTTCTAGCTCTGCCACTGACTAACTCTGTGACTGTTTGTCTATTGTTTGAGTCCTGATTTCCACATTTGTCAAACAGTATGGCCCTGAAGGCCTCTTTCAGCTCTGTTGTTTGAGTGGACCCTGTGATGTCTTTGCGAGACTGTGAAAATGACTCCTGTGTGAGTAGAAGCCACGGGTTTAAGCATCATTGGTACTCTCGTGCAATGAAGAGGACTCGAGTTGCTTCCTATGTCCTGATTTAGGCCTACACCCCTAGGATTAAGCTGAAAAATGCTATGTGGCTCTGGCGGGGTTTGGGCAGTGGTCTCCCTAGCACAGCTTTTGTATCCCATGGCCCAGCTTCAGATTCCTATCTGAGATCAAGCTCTTCAGTTTCACACACCAAAGTCAATGCTTCCTTGTGTTGTCTGTCCTTTCCCTCTCTTGATACCGTTCTGAACTTTTAATTTTTATTTCTTTCTTTGTCAAGTCAGAGAAGAAAGTTAATAACAAAATGCTGCAGTACCTCCAGGCTGCAATACACAACTCACTCCTCCTGTGCCCTAAGGAAACCAGAGAAAGCAAAATTAACCAAGAATGTTGAGATGTGCTGGGTTGTGACATGCATGGCAGTCGATAGATACCTTTCCGAATCTTTGACACTAAACATGTTCCCTCTTGAGTAGGATCTGGACAATTCTGAGGAACAGTGATTTGGGGAGTGGTGGGTAAAAATCCAGAGCATTTTCATCTTTCTACCCGTTACCCCAACAGAGATGTCCAGATGGTAACTGCGGTGACTGATGTGTTATTTGGGGGTTTGTCCTTTGAAACTGGGTACTGAGTGTGAGTACCAAGATGGAGCTTGTTATGCGCAGCCTCAGCAACTGCTTGCTTTGTGATGGATGGAAGTGCCAAGATCTCTCTAAACAGGATTTGTCAACTGGCCCCGTCAGTGTGTATTATGAGAAAAGCAGTATTGAAGAACAGTTAAGAGCCAGGCGCTATAGCCAAGTCCACTTGGGTTTGTGTTCTGTCTCTACTGGACTTATGACTCGTATAAATTAGTTCCTCTGAGCTTCAGTCTCCTCATCTATAAAGATAATTATGTCCATATAACAGATAGTTTCCAAGGTTGAATAAGCAGTTCTCTTGGCAGGTCATAATAGCTCATTAATAGTAGTAGCGGAGTTGTTTTGTTTTTATTACTGCTGTGGTGGTTTGGGTTATTACTCTTGATGTTGACACTGGTTAGCGATAACTGAGTGAAACTCCTTTATGCAAACTAGAGATCTAGAAGTGAGTCGGTTAGCTAGAGCTAGAGAAAGTTTGAGTATCCTTAACCACAAACCCAAAGTGTTCCAAACTCTCTTTTTAGTGTGTTTGTACGTGCATTTGTGGGAGATGTGCACACACATATGAATGCCAGAAGTCACTATTCAGTGCCTCCCTCAATCTCTTTCCCATCTTAATTTTTGAGTAATGGTCTCATACTGAACACAAAGCTCACTAATTAGCTAGGCTTTCTGGCCAGGGAATGCTTGGGATCCTCCTGTGTCCACTTCTCCAGCTCCAGGATTGTAGACATACTCTGCCGTACTTGGCATTTGTTTGTTTGTTTGTTGTTTGTTTATTCATCCATCCATGCATCCATTCATTCATTTATTCATCCATCCATCCATCCATTCATTTATTTATCCATCCATCCATTAATGTACTTGTTCATTTACTTACTTATTTACCTACTTACTTATTTTTCACTTATTATTGAAAATAGATTCTTCTCTCCTACAGTATATCCCAACCAAAGTTTCCCCTTCTTCCACTCCTCCCAGCTCTCCTTCCACCTCTCCTCTCCCCAGATCTACTCCCCACTCCATTTCCCTTCAGAAAGGAGTAGACCCCTTGGAGACAACAACTAAACCCAACAAAACAAGATTCAGTAAGACAAGTCAAAAGCCTCCAAATGGAGACTGTACAAGGCAATCCAATAGGAGGAAAAGAATCCCAAGAGCAGGTAAAAGAATCAGAGATACACTGACTCCTACTGTAGGAGTCCCACAGAAACACCAAGCTAACAGTCATAATTTATATGTAGAGGACCTGGTGCAGACCCACACAGGACTCCTGCTTGCACCTTCAGTCTCTGTGAGCCCATATGAGCTCTGCTTAGTTGATTCAGTGGGCCATGTTCCCACTGAATCATGGGAAGTAAGATTTTGGTGTCTTCCATCCCCTCTGACTTTTGTAATTTTTTCTCCCCCTTTTTCTCCGGGTTCCCTGAACTCTGAGGGAATGGAGCCCATGGAGACCTCTGATTTAGACTCTCCTCATAATTACTAGCTGTGTGTCTCTGCATCCTCTCTAGTCTGTTGCTGTAGGAAGGTCTCTGATGAGGACAAGGCACCATCTATGAGGATAGCAGAATATCATTAGGAATCATCACATCTGTTATTTGTGTGTGTGTGTGCTGAAGATGAGAACTCAAATCCTCATGCGTATGTGTCAAACACTGGGCCAACAGTCATCTCTGCAGACCCTCTGCAAATTTTTTTGAGATTCCCATTTGACACCACAAGTAGACAGTTCCACACTTGGCTTGTTACACAAACAACAGTCAAAATGGAGGTAAATTTAAAAAGTTATAAAATATTATCTTCAGGCTATGTATATAAGGTGTTGAGACAAAAGTAATTTGTGTTTGAACTGAGTCTTATGCCCAAGATCCTTCATCCTGTGTATTCCAAGATCAGAAAATACAGTGTTTCTATCGTATCTGCACCCAAGCATTTGGAAGAAGTACATTCATAGTCAAGTGAGTTTTCTTTCCTGACCTCTAGTGACTGATGTGTCTGTGGGGACAGATGATACTATTGGACACCAGGGTCCATAGTTAAACTGACCTTGTAAGCTCTAGCCTATGGAAATTGGCAGTGATGTAGAGCAAGGCTTTCCTAAGATAGCAAGAGAAGCAGTCACTATCCATCCGATAAGAGTCTTCTACATCTACACTGTCCTAGAAGACAAGCATGGGTAAAAGGAGTTGGTGCTGTAAGAAAGAGAAATGCATGAGAAGTAGAGCAGGAGAAGGGATGGAGGCTGGGAGAGGGAATATGAATTAATTTGGATTAAATGGATGGGAATCAAGTATTTATTTGGAATTGGTGTGAATGGGGCACATGGGGAACTGAAAACAAAGGTGCTAATTTATGTGCTGTGGATGAACTAAGTAATGAAAAAAGCATGAAGGGTAAAATCAGATTAATGCCTACATATAAAGGGAACGGGCTGGGGAAAGCTGAAGGGCATGGGTAGACGGCAGTGGGACCTGGGGTGGGAGAGTCTGCTTGCTCATAGAAGGAGTGTAGTGGGGAGAGTGCAGACCAAACATTGAAATGAAGTTAAAAAATGGACTATGGATAGATCCAGGCAAACTATACAAGGGTAAGATTCACTCCAAGTCAGTGGAAATATTTCTTATTTTTTTTCTGGTGTTTGGGGATAGAAAAAGAAGGTAAAGATCCTAAAGAAAGGAGAAAAACTGGCTTCTTGTTCTCTAGAGTTTATATATTTATAAAGTTTTATGAAGTTATGTAAAATTATATGGAACTATGTTGCAAAATGAAATAAAAATAAAACGTGTGAGCCTCTGTCTTCCCCACATAAAGACAATACATTGTTGGCGATGTGGATTTGCTCACATTGAGGAATGTTGAAAATGTTATTCATTTCGTCTTTATGTAGATGAGATTTAGTGATCTAGAAGAACACTCACTCTTCTTTTTTCTTCTTCTTTGCCTGTTTTTGAACATGGTAAATTCTGCAAAGTTTTTGACCCAAAGCATATCAAGCAATGAGGTGTATGGTTTTTGTTGTTGTTGTTGTTTGGTTTTTGGTTTTTGTTGTTTTTTGTTTTATTTTTTTGTGGAGGGGAGGGTATTGTTTTTTTGTAATGGATGATGTCCATGTTGGTAACTTGGGTCCCAATACTGTTTTCTAAAGGAGGAGAAGTTAGAGATGGGATCCAGGGTTGAGGGCAAGAAGGTAAGACAGGGAACATTGAGGAGGATCTTGGAAGAGGGAGGTGTGTACATGTTGTCATGTAGTTTCTTCAGCTTTTTGGCAGTCATGCCATTGTACGCCTTTGACGCCCCCTTTTCTGAGATATGTGATATTCTTTCTCAGTTATTGACTCTCTGTGACCATAGTTTTCCCCCTCTGTCTACAGCTAGCTGGATTACTACACATGTGAATACCAGGGACGTTCACTTCCAGTGTTTAAGAAAATCCCCCCAGAATGCTCGTTTGCAGCAGCACACAATCTGTAAGATGTGAACAGTCTTACGCAGAGACAAAGCTTTTTTTTTTTTCCCCGTTTCTCCCTGGTCACTTCTCAGAAGAAATGACTGTGGTAGAAGAGTTCTGTGTACACAAGATGGCCATTTCTTGTTTGGAGATTCACAGAAAAGCATGTCCAAGTTCATAGTGTTAAGAGTGACTTGTACAAAGTCAACACAGATACCAGAAATTAAATCTTGCTTTCTGGGTCACTCATGGGGAGATATGAAGGGACCCCGCTCTCTTGGTTGCTCCTTGGAGAATTCTTTCTGTGGGATTGGAGCACAGGAAGGTATTTAACATACAGGAGGCAATAGGTTTTGCACTGAGGAGTGTAACAGGATGCTTTCCCGCTGAGGAACACAAGAGTGAAGTTGGCTTTAGCTCTTCAGTCTGCTTTGGGACTGTTTGAATTGAAGTCAAGAGGTGATAGATATTTCAAACAAAGGAACAAGCGTGGATGTTTGGGAGGTAAACAGAAGTAATTTTAATATACATATAATTATACATAGTGAAAGTTCTTTAAAATTTGAACATTTGTTTATTTACTTGTTCAACAGACACTTTAAAAGTAGCACTGTATGCCAGGCTTTGTTTACATGCATCCTTTACAAACAGATCCCTTCAGTTCTCCTGTTAAATGGCATGGGTACTGTCTTGAGTTACATATGAGAAATGAAATAATCAGAGAGGTCAGATAACTTTCTCAGCATCATACAGCTCACAGATGATTGGGCAAGGATTCGAATCAAGAAACAGCGCTCAGGTCTCAGCTTTTAACATTTGTTCTCTAATGACAGGGGAAGTAAGATTTTTTTTTTCTTCATAATCTATTCTTAAGAGGAGATAGCAATGTAGTTTGAATACAGCGGGACAAGGAAAATGTCTTTAAAAATTGTTAAGAGTTAGGGCCACCTTAAATAGCAAAGCCTACTACTATCTTTATGGTCATTACCATCTTCATCTTTAGGATAAAGGAGAGACTTGTTTGAAGATATTGAAGTTTATTTGTTAAAATGATAAGTATTAATCACTATCCTTGTGGAATAAGAAGGGCAAGAAGTATCACACATAGGGGAAACTGAGGTCTAGAAAGGTAAACTGTGTGACAGTTGTCTTGCTTCTTCTATTTGTTCTTCAGCTATCTCTCAAGTGGGTATTAAGTGCTGACAGTACTTACTGTCCTTGTTGCTGTGACTAAACACCTGACAATTTAAGGAGGAAAGAATTGACTGTGGCTCCTAGTTTCCAGGGATAGTCCATCATGCCTGCAAGATAGCTGCAGGCAGGTAAGATGGAGGCAGGCAGGTAAGATGGAGGTAGGCAGTAAGGTGGAGGCAGGCAGGTAAGATGGCTGATCATATTGTGACTGCACTTAGGCAGTAGAGAGAAATGAATTTTTTTTTTTGTTTTTTTGAGACAGGGTTTCTCTGTATAGCCCTGGCTATCCTGGAACTCACTCTGTAGACCAGGCTGGCCTTGAACTCAGAAATCCGCCTGCCTCTGCCTCCCAAGTGCTGGGATTAAAGGCGTGTGCCACCACTGCCCGGCAAGAAATGAATTTTGAGACTCATACTTTCTCCTTTCTTTTCAGTCTGACACTCCAGCTCATGGAGTGGTGCTGGCCATGTTTAAACGGGTCTTCCCACCAGTTAAACATCTAGAAAATGGCCTCCACAGGCATACTAAGAGGTTTTCAACCTTGAGACTATGCTAAATTCCATGAAGTTGAGAATCAAGTCTGTCACATTGCCCATAGTAGTGAGGCACCATGCCACTGAGTCGCCATCAGAGAACAGGGAGGGACATTCTGAGGAATCTTTAGGAGGAATGGGCATTGAATGAGGGCAAGGGCTTTATCAATAGGAAGAGGCAGCATGGAAGACTCAGGATTAAAAAGTCCCTTCTCCCTTTTTGCATGGGATGTTTAGTGATGCTGTTCATGCTTTGAAATGACAGGAATGTTATAATACACTAATTTATATAATAGAAGACCTAATTCAAGGTCAGGCATATCAGCAGGATAAAATTAAATACCTCAGCATCAAACTGCAGGGGGCCTATTGGCCCACTTTCAACTGCCTCAGTGCCGTAGATAGGATTCCTTTGAATTTATACAATAGCAACTGAAATGGGGACAATTTGAAGACATTAAAGGGGCCTTTAAGTTGCTAAGACACATGGCTGCTAATGACATTTATCCATGTGTTGAGGCAGAAACTCATTTAGGCCTCTATTCTGGTACAGGAAGCAGAATTGGGGTTAAAGGCTGAGTTTACAAGGGGGGAGAGTTTAATAGTCTACATTTAGTAGACTTGGGAGCTTGAAATGAAGATGTATGAAATGAGGTGGTAGGAGACAGTTAATGGGAGACTTTTATGATTCCGAGAAATCTAGACTTCACCACATGATAATCTAGTAATATGAAATCTCTAAACATTTATAAAGATAAATTTATGTAAACACATGTTGGGTAGAACGATTTAAACTCAGCATATACACAATAAGCACATTAATTTTATCATTATACTTATAGTAATAAATACAGGCTTTGTGGGATGCCTATTCCAGATGTCCTTTTAATGGATAATTGGTGTTCACACAGTAAATAAGTATGTTAAAATAAAAGAACCAAAAAGAGAGCAACATGAAATTAATCAGTATTTTATTGCTCTACTAGTTCTTCCTTACTCTCATCTCTGAGAATAAGAGTCTCTTCTAGAACAGAAGCCTAAAATGTAATTTCATAACAGTGTTGAATTAGGAACCTCTTTTCATGGGAAGGAGTACAGCCTGGATGGCAGCAGCATTGTTTTCTGTTATAGAAAGCATAGAGATAGCCACAATGATCACAGTCCTTCTGTGTAGATGTCAGCAGATGTGAGGAAAGCGAAGGTGCTCTGTAAGGAGTAGAAGTTAAAGGAGTAAGGTGCTCTTAAGGGACCTTGCAGGCAGTTGACAATAGATTTTATAAGTCTCCTGATCTCCTGAAGTTGACAATAATGAGGTGATTCTGATTGGATCAGGAAAAAGAGTTGTACCCTTAAAAACAGTTAGAGGACAACCACAAATAACTTGGACATGGTCCTTTTCCTGAAAGTGAAAAGATTACAGATGAAAGGAGCCTTGGAAAACAAATGTGTCTTTCAGGGATGTGTGTGCACATGTGCATATACACACATGTGTGGAGGCCAAAGGACAACCTCAGGAAGCTTTCAACCTTGTGTTTGAGACAGTATCTCTCACTGTGAGCTGAGTGCTGGCATTTCAAGTGTACTCCACCACAGCCAGCTTTTTCTATGGGTACTGGGGTGGAACTCAGATCCTCAAGGTTGCAGAACAAGCACTGAGCTGACTGAGCTGGACGAAAAGTTGTTTGTTTGGTTTTTGCTGATGTTGTTTTAGAGGGAGGATATATTAGAGTGTGTTTGTGCACGAGCGTGCGTGTGCGCGCGCATGTATGTGCGTGTATGTTTGCATGCATGCATGCTTTTCTCATAATAGTTGTTCCCTTCCCTTTCCTCACCCCTTTCTGTCCCCTTACTTGTCCAATTTATATACTCGTATATTGCCTTCTGCTTTCATGTCTCTTGAGTGTGTGCATGTATGCGTGCATATCTCTGTGTGTAAGTAAACTAGATTGTGCCTGAGTGACCACTTCATTCTCCTGATTACCTTTGTTGTCCAACCATTACTTCTTTAGACTTCTCCACCCTCTGCCCACGCCCAGTCTTTCTCTGCTTTCATGTCACATATGTATTTATACTTAAATCTAGGTTTCACATATGAGGAGAGACATGCAGTGTTTGTCTGGGTCTGGTTTGTTTCATTCTATTTAGTAAATTTGAATCTAGTAGAAGTTACAGTTGACAGTGCATAACTAGGAAGCCAGCTTTTCATATAGAGGAGTTCTGAGGAGCCAATGGAATTGCTTGGGACTCTAGTCTTCCATGCTGACTAGATACATGGAAAACCTGACCCTTCCCATCCAGACAGCTCTTAGTGGGAGCATATTGAAGGCCCCAGGCAGTCTAGCTTCCTCAAATCTCAATTCCTTTCTTCTGCACTCCCTAGCCAGATACCTGAGGCAAAGCCCTTGGTCCCCTTGTCCAGTTCTCTTTATAGCCTTCCTTAAATTAGGATCAAGTAGCAGTGAATAAGGTCTGTCGGTGAGTTACATGTAGCCAATACAACAGGGCGATTTCTTCTTTGAATTTTTAAAATTCTCAGTTATAAGAGATTATAGACTATCAAGATTTGCTAAGGCAGTTGGGAGACATGATGGATGTGTTAGAATTAACTCCATTCCTCATCATCCTCTCTGGGTTCTCTGTCTTTTTCCAAGACTAGCTTTTCTCCAGTTTTGTATACATATAATACATTGGCCTGACAATTATCATACTAAATATTAGTGGAGACATGACCATTAAAATAATCTAACAGTAGCAGCTTTTAATATGCTCGCTATTTGGTGAGGCAAAGCTGGTGTTATCCTCCATTTGTACAGTGCTCTTGCTCTCAGACACTCAGTTCTATTGCCTTTGGAGCTTATGATTCGTGAGGCTCCAACCTTCAGGTAAACAAAGATCAAGAAATAGCCCATTGACAATTCCTTACAGAGCCTAGATACAGTTTTGTCCTAGGCCAAGCCTCTTTGGAAGGCCCTGTTCTCTTTTGACCTGTGTCTTCCCCTTTCTCTCTTCCAAGATTGTATCTGTACTCAGGTAAGATCTCTTTTGTTTATGTTCACAAATTAAAATGCATTTATAATTTGGACCTCTTTTATGTTATGAACAAAACTCACTTAGCATCATAATAGATATTCAGGTTTCTTTTGTTGTTTCTGTCTTTATAATATATCCATGATGAACATTAAATACATGGAAATCAGGGAAAAGGCGCATTCTGTTCTCAGGAACGTAGAAAATTCCTAGGTATATTGGACAAAGCAGTTCACCTATTTTACCAGATGTGCTAAAGGTCATAAAGGATGTCAGTCTTTTTGTTGCATCCAAGAAGGTGGATCTCTCCTCCATATGGGGAATTGTCTAGTTAGGTGTGCTATTATTTCTAACACCGTCCTCTATAGAGCCCTCGTTTCCATATCAAGGGAGTCTGAAAGAAAGACTATGCATTGTTCTTAAATCTACATCATGTCCAAGGGGGGAGATCCTAGAATTCTGACAGGCACCTCGAGAAAAGTAGAACTGTCCAGTGTTTGGTGGGGAATAGAATATAAGGGAAATGTTCACTCTGGTATATGTTCCACTGAATATCAACATCAAGTATAACAGGAAATATATTTTAGAATAGCTGTAGAAAAGTCATACTCCAAGTTTTTTGTCTTATTTGTATGTTCGTGGAGTTCAGTGTCACCTCAGTGGGATTCATTGCTTGGTTATGAACTGATAACTTGGAAGCAGAAGCTTCCCCACAGTGGGATACACAGCATCCTTCACTTCACCCGACTTGTAGGAAGGAAATAATGATTGCTCATATTGAATTCGCAATTGCTCATGAGCCTGTTGAAACTAGTATTGGTATTTTAGAAAGAGCAACAAAAGATACATCTCCCTTCAGTGATACAGGTAATAAGACGTTTTATGTTCCTAGTGTTCAGGAGAGCATCAGAAAATCAATATGAATAAATTCAAGTACAGAGAGGATCCGACCTATTTGAAGATGCAGAGCATGGCAAATGCTAGGACATATTATAAATACCTTTATTTCACTTGTATGCAAACACTTACATGTAGAAAAGGTTTCATAGGTCCCTTAGACATTTAGGCAGAGGGAGAATTGCTGGCTTTTCTTTTTCTTCATTCTTTGTTGTTGTTGTTTAGCGTTTCAAGGCTTACAGCTAAACTGATTTTGAAACTAAATACTGTCATTACAGAAGATTTTTTTTCTGAGTTCTTCCAATTTCTCTGGGACAAAATAATGGTTGCTTGAAGCAGAGGAGAAACAGTAATTAGGGCAAATAGTAATACTGTGCATGATTGAGGAAAACGTGGGGTGGGGGAGAGAATTCAACACACAGACTCGTACAGCTTGTTACTAGGAAACCACATCAGCATTAAATACAGTGTGCTAATTGGCTATCCTGCTTCTGCCTGGGTACCAGCCTGGGCCTGCTACACAGCTGTTTCTGCTCCTTCTGGTTGCTAGGTAACTGCATCATTTCTTCTCCCCCCTCCCCCTTTGTATTCTGGAGGGTAATTGGCTACTTCTGCTCCTGGTGTTGCTGCTGGGTACCAGTCTGGGCCTGCTGCTCTGCTGTTTTCCAGAGGGATTTAGTGGGGGAGGGGAGGAAAGGGGAGAGGAAGATATGCTGGCAATTAATGGAGCATAAGTGCGAATTCTACACAATGTCTGGCACCTGCGTCCCCTCGTCCTGCTTTCTCCACTAAAACCTTTAGCTCTGAAAAACGCATTAGGCTCTTGAAGTCTTCCCTTTCTCTGCGTGCCTTATGAGTGTAGTTTAAAAGAAATAAAGCATTTAAAGACCAATCACATAAATGATAGATTGAGCCTTCTTATGAAAAAAAAAAAAAAAAAAAAAACCAAAAACTGGCAGAACATTACACACTGGTATTTGATAGAGGCACCAGGAGAATCTGCACAAACATTAAAATTACCAAATCACTAACAAAGCAGCAGCTCGAGCGTCTCAGGGGTAGTCCCACTTTCTTAAACGGACAGGATTCTTTTGTAAGGCTTGTTGATTCGCGGTGCACAAAGTACAAAATAAAGTGAACTAAAACATAATAGGATTTCTCCCGGTGGTTTTGTTCCCTACCAAGTAATAAAGGAAGGCCTCTGGACCCTGCTGACTTGGCATTATGGGTTTTGTTCCTCTGATGTACACAGTGCATATCTTAGGCTTAAGGACAGTATGTTGTTGCAGCCACAGAGAATTATAATGCATATTTTACACAACTTTGATCACTTACAGCAGCTGACCAGATATGAAGCAAAATAAATCTGAAAGCTAATTCCGGGATTCTTCAAAAGGGTGTTTTTTGTTTGTTTGTTTGTTTTTAAGTAAAATGTATAATTACAGTTGATATCACCTGTTCAAGTAGAAGTTTCCATTTCATCATTACTGAAATTCTCACTGGAAGTGTGAGAAGGATTCTTCAGATATGAAGTCATGCTCCAAGGATATCCACTTTATATGGTTGAGAAAGTCTGTGTAAATTGGGGCCCCTTGAAGAGACAGCTCTTTCCCCTGGGGTGGAGCTGTTTTATTGAGAAAACTCCGAGCATGTCGTGTGACGGTACACGGAAATAGTGATGAAAGGCAACTCACTCTTACTTGGCACTTATGGCTGCTGCTGGTTTTCCATCCTAGCGAGGTCACTTTGCCCTTTCAGAAGTGTGTCAGGAAGAGCCTGATGAAGACGCAGGCCCTTCCACTGCAAGTTAAGACCAGGCTCTGAAATCATTTCTGCTTAACAGGGCTTTAAAATCAGTGGGTGGACTCATATTCTACTAGGCTGATGTCGAGACTGTGGCCTATCCCATAGGTCAGCAGAAAACCAGCTAGCCATTAGTTGCATTCAGTGAGCAAGAGACAAATCTCACCTTTAGAGGATACCACAGAGCAGGTACAGTGTCATTTCTGTTGTCTATTTAAGAGTTCCAGTTGTTAATCACTCCTAAATATTATACATTAAAAAGACCATTTGCTCATATGGAACTACCAGAAGTCAAACATTCCTTTGTGTTAGACAAGTTTTATATCCTGATGGAGAGAATGTTGGTAATTGGAAGGTTTAGTCATTGTCGGTAGCAAATTACCAGAATAACAACTTTTAAAATGTATTTTGTAGATTGTTCCTAGCTGACTTAAGCAGTGTGTGAACTGAAAAGTCCCAAAGGAGTTCTGAGGGTTTGTTGTGCCTGACCCTATTTGTCTCTGTCCATTACTTGGATATGATAATATGGCCTCACTGCATTTCTGATCAAGGAAGCTCGAGGTGGGGGTCGTTGAAGTCTTGGTGGATTGTGGTTAGTCCCAGTGACAGGTGGCCATCAGTACACACTTCTGAGTTCCCTTTGTACTCTCTGAGAAAATAGATTTCTTGTCTTTGGGCATTTCCAGTTCTAAAGCAGTTATAAAAATGCAGGTATTGAATCAGATATGTTTTGGGGTTTGAAGAAAGGAGGTAGACCACATAGCTGCTTCAACTCTGTAGTCTTAAAAACAGGCTCACTATGCTTATTCTTCACAAAGCTAACACCTACTACACCAGGTAAGACAGCTGGGACATCTGGAAAGAGGAATCGGATCAGTACTTTCTGGCATGGATCAGTGCTAGCTTGTAGCATTCCTTTGTGGGGATTGGAACTGGTGCCCCCCGACATGGGGCAGGTGCAGTCCTGTGCTTGGGAGCAGAGCTGAATTCTAACCCACTCTGCCTTTCAGGTGGACATTGTGTGTTTACTGTCCTATACGGCCACCTTCTCACAAGAGTAGTGGCCTGCTCAGATACATATTTCCTGACTCTTAAGCACTGAGGCTAATGAGGGGTCAGCAGGAACATGAGAGTCAGCAGTCCGAGGGGAAACTGAGGCCTCTTCTCCATGGCTAAACAGGCCACTACTCGTGAAAGCAAACCTTCAGTTCCAGCTGTTTTCACAAATATGAGATCATCAGTTACTTAATATAGTGGTTCCAAGCCAAGGATGGGGAGAGTTTGCCCTCAGGAGCCATCTGCCAAGGTCTGAGGAATGCATTTCATCTGTCATCTTGGTAGAGGTAGAGGGTGCTAATACTACCATCTGGTGAATGGAGGTTAAGAGAATATCCCATGATGCACAGAACAGCCTCACAACTGAGGCAGAGAGCTAGTTGTCTGATACAGCCTCATCATCTCTCCAAGTTCTGTAGACAACTTGAAAAATATTTCCTATCCACTTAAGATCATCATCCAGGTTTTCCCTTCTGTTTAATGGTCTCTAACAATATGGACCAAATAGATACATTGCATAATTTATTATTTCTGTTGAGATGTAGAACGTATGCTGTTTCCCCCTTAGGAGGTGAAGGAAATCACCTTACCTGCTAGATGCTTAGCTTTCTGGATTGACATTCATGAACACCACCCATACTGCTTTTGCTGAAGGACCTGACCTGTAATAATTTGAGATTTTGCTGAGACAAAGGTTTGAATTACATGAGCTTCCAGGCTGGTATATAGAAGGGCAGTACTTTGCTGGAAGTGGGCCTAGCTGATCAGGGCACAAGGCTCTACACTGCCATGTGGTATTGTCTTTCTATACCTGTCTGCTCATGTGGCGTGCCACAGAGATTTATGAGACCGATTTCCCTGCTATGAAAAAGATTAACTCTTACAGTACAGAAATAAGAGAGATGTATTTCCAGCCTGAAAATATCACTTTTATTGAGGAGACTTGGCATTGTATTTGATTTGCTGCTTCGGTACATTTTCCGTCATTCCCTGTTTAGATCTGCAATAGCACCATAAGGAATATCCTAGAAGTATTTGGAATTTGTAGGGAGAACAGTGCTATTTCAGATAAAAGGACTTAAGTGGCACAGTCTACTGCACATGTATTTTATATGTGCATTTTTCGCGGAGATGTGAATTATGCATTGGCCTCTTTAGCTTTATTCACGCGCGTAGAAAATAAGACTGTCAGACATGCTATCCCCAGGTACAACGGACAATATGCTATTATAATCGTGTGCCACTGTTCTTGCTGTTTGGACATAATACTGCCGACAGTATTGCTTTTATACATGTGAATGTGGCTGTAGGGAGAACGTGACATCTGTGGCTTTCACGCAGATTAGCTTATCCGTTGCCACTTGGAGAGATTGCCATTAGTGAGCTGGCCTCGTGGGGTCACAGTAAGTGTCATGTTTTGGATCACAGTTGTTATTGGACCTTAGTTTTAGCCTCTGTTGGGAATCAGTAATATTTATCTTGATGACCTATAGATGCAATGGTTATTTAACCAGTTCCCCAGAGCAGATGTGCCAAAGAAGGGAGAGGCTGAGACATTGTGGCTTGGGCTGGCTTTGAGGGTGAGAAGGCCATTTGGTACCAAGTCTGGGACTAGCCTTTCTACATCGTTTAATCACTCAAGTAAGCAGTACTGTCCCTTACGTCAGTCTGTATAGCTTACAAAGCTCTCTCTCACACACCCTCTCATTTAACTCTCACCTGCCTGAGTTAGTTATTCTCATACCCATTTTACAGATGAAAAGGACAATAGAAGATTGCTAACTGCAGTCACTGTAGCAGAGTTTCTCACACTATTTTCCCCAAGGGCCTGTTGTTTCTTGGGGAACCCTGACAACACAGATCAACTGTGTTTGGTTGTGTTAGGGAAAAATAATTGATTCACTGGTTTCTATTCTGCATAACACACACATGCCAACAATCACAGGAAGAATCATCTTGTCCAATGGGATGACAGATTCACAGTAGCTGAGAAAATGGAGTGTCTTATGCATTCTTTCCATGGGTTGCCTTGGGTAGTCCTCGTTGGATATTCTCAACCACAAGCTAGTTTGAAAGATGCAAACAAATGCAACGTGCAGATTCTTGAAATGAATCTACTAACAGAGAATTGATGGCAAGGAGTGTAAACAAACTCCTCCCTGGCCCCTTAGTAGCCACCATCTTTGGTCATAAAGCCGGGAACTCAAATGAAGGGGAAATTACTACAGGGAAATTAAAGGGTGCTATGTTTGGGTCTCATATAAGTTTTTCATTCTGATTTCCAGAGTCTTCCTGGCTGTATGTGAAAGAATGGTTTCTTTGCTTTTACTTTTGCTTGTACAAAAAAAATATGAAGTTAGGAATAATTGTGTCTGGTGTGAACCCCACCCTGCTCCCACGCCCAGTTTTCTGAGGATCGTTATGGATAGCTTAATGTCTTCAGAAGGGGACAACTTGGGAAATGCAGGAACTGTGCCTCCACTAATGAGCAAGAGCACTAACTTGGGCTAGACTTGACTGGTGTGTGCTGTGATCTCTCGTCTATTCAGAGACAGCACACAGTGAAGAAGAATGGCTGTTCTACAGCATCCTGTCTAAAGGATACATAGGAACAGCAGAACTGTGGGCACTTCATTGTCTTCCAGAGATCTGAAGAAAAAAAGTACTAACACCAATGGGCGCAAATTCTTAGACAGCAAAGTGAATGGCACGCATTACTGCTGAGGGCTCACCCTTCTGAGGACTGCGTCTGTGGATTCTCCTTTGTGTGGTCCTTTATTTTCATGAATCATTGTGTTTCCAAATCTATTTCTCCCTTTCACTTTATCCTACCTGTCAAGAAAATAAACTTAAGAAGCCATTGTAATTGGCATGCCCTACCCCCATCTCCACTCGATAATAGAGTTTAGCTTGCTTGGAATTTGCTGCTAAGCATTCAGAGTGCTTTACTAGTCCACCCGTGTGTCCTTGTGTTCCAGCCCTGCTGCTGCCACAGGTTTTTCAGTGATTTTTCTTGCTGTCCCTCCTCCTTCCAAAACCAGGATGTTTAATGATCAAAGCCAAGGACTAGAAAGAATTCTTTTCAGCCAAGGAAAGGCCTGCATGCACCCTTCCCACACCTGTCATGAGCGGCCTCCAAGGGCCATGCGGACAAAGCTTATTGGATCAATTACCACGGGTTCACTCTTAAGCTTTTTTTTTATCTTTTGTGAGATGAATAAAGCGATACTTAAAATTAGCTGAGCAGATTTTGCTCTATTAAGGCATTAAATCTTTGTATACACAACTACATTGTCCAAACGTGAGTCCTTTCAAATGTGATTTAGACTCAAACCACTGAAATTTTGAGGTCTGTGGGTCAAGGGTGAAAAGTCACCTGATTGTTCTTGGGAGTGTGACTGCATAGAGGGATAGGGACCCATGGAGCTCCCTGCCTGGTGCCACAGCACAAAGAAGGTCTGGCTGGCATTTGGCAGATAGTTTGTGTGTGACAAGCAGGGAGGTGGGGGGAGACTGTACATGAAGAGAGGCTGAATATGGGGGCCAGTGGGGAGTACTTGGGAACCTCTGGGGCCCAGGCAATGAGGCAGCCTGGATGTGGAGAAAACAGCGGTTATAAAATATAAATGTGTTTATTATTATACTGAGCCCATGCTATATAATTTTACACACAGTCATATTTGTGATTTACGGCTGCAAGTCCATATGGAGGGGAGGCTTGCTAATTTAGCCAAATTGACAAGGAGGGCTCTGAAGATGCTCACAGTGGAAGGAGGAGATGGAGCTGGGAAAATGGTCTCCTGAACAGCCTTTAAAAGGTGGGGGGCAGGGACTGCTCTGTCAGAGAAGCCTTTGTTCATTTATTTTGATAAGCAGAGCTTGGCTTTAATTATTCATGATAATGCTTGCCCTGGAAGGAACAGGCCTTCGATGTCACTGCAGCCGCAGGCTGGTGTTCCACTCTCTGTACAGTTAACACTGAAATGCCCACCTCACTTTTCTTGTGAGATTTCCTGTGCTTTCCTCACCTGAGACCCGAGGACTAGTTTCATTTACACCCAGTGTCCTCTCTGAGGAATCAGTATTGGCTGGAGTAGAGGGAAGACATTGAATTTTTGGAACTCAATGGAAAAAATTAGGGAGTCCAGTGGCTCTTTATCTGGACTATTTTACTGAATGCTTACAGGGAAGGCAGGATTTTTCCAGTGCAGGAGCTTAGGTATCTACACTAAGTGGTCACTGAGTTGAGCTGACCTTGAAGCCTGGGTGTGATTATGAAGCTTTTTCGCCTGCCGCACTATTGTGCTAAAATTCCCTAGGAAGGAAACTAAGAAATGGTGCCAATAGCAAAGACCCCGCCCCTCCCAGCCCAGTGGGTCCCATTTGCTGCACTTTCAGCCTCTTTCCTGGACTCAGCATCAATTACTATCATCATTTCCGGCAGCATTCCAAAGTGTTTCTTGGCTTAGCAGAATCCGTAGGTAGTTGGTTGGTCTGAGCTCCTCAGAAAGAAAGCACTTTGGAGCAGTGAGCTCTAATTCCACCATCCCCAGGGCATCTATGATGCATGCTCTTGAAGAAGAGCTGCATGCATACTGGCTGCTGCAACCACAGGATACTCGATAAACCGTAAATATTAGCAATCTAATGCTGAGTGGCGACATGTCCACGCTGCACATGGCAGAGCCCTGGGAGACAGCCCTGATACGCTCCCGTTCAACCAGTGGCCATGTCTAAGGTCACTGCTGTCTAAGTATGCTTTGTATCTTCCCACTTTCTCTAACTCTGCTGCTGTGAATGGTAAAATCCATGCTGGAACCACTATCTTCTCTCCCTGGGATGCTTGTAGAGCCTTCCATGGTCCCCTGCTTTCTTCACCTCAAACCATCGTCTGCTTCAGCCCATTCTCTACTGTGTAGCGAGTGATGTCGTCCAAGTTTAATCTCGATCATGTCTGGCCTCCATTTAAAAGCTCACAGTCCTACACTCATAGAGTGAAGTCCAAGATGTTAAACATGGTCATAAGGGGTTTCAACAGAAAGGCGATGGGGGCCACAGAGGTAATTAAATGTTTTTCTACCTCTTTCAATTAAAAAGCAATCAGTTGCCCCAATTAATTAATTCTAATATTGTTTTATTTACTTGATATATACAAAATATAATTTCAAATGTAATCAATATGAATAGTTATTGAGCTAGTTTATATTCCTTCCATTACTACCTTGTCCCCCCATTTCACAGACTGCAGTCCTGTGTGTATTGTACATCAGGATGCATCTGCATACAGATTGCTCACAATGGAATCCTTTGGCATCTGCAGTGCTGAGGACTCTGGAAGCCTGCACACTCTGCCTTCTCCTATTCTTCAGTCACATTGCGGATCTCTCTGGTGTGTGACAGGACTTTTTCTGCAGAGATGCAGCACACACATCTACTCCCTGTAGAGTAGTAGTCCACCAACATGGTGAACCAATGAATTTTCTTGGCTTACTTACAAGAACAAAAAGGACTCAAAGACAGCTGCATGCAGCATGGGTGACAGCTCACAAGGGTTGGGAACCTGGCGCACACTGCATAGCCTGCAGGCAGCTCAACAAGTTGGAGAGTGTCCACTCCTGGTGCCTCAGTTGATCTTAAACATTTTCTTCCAGGCAGCTCAGCTGGTTTTTCTTTGTTTTCTTTGAAGGCAGCCGAGGTCTGCTTTCAGTCCTTTTTGCAGCTTGTCTGAAGTAACTCCCATCAGTCTCTATTATTTATTCTTGGGAGGGAGGGGCCTAGTGAATCTGGTCAGTTTCAGGGACTTCCTGAAACTATTTTGGGTTGTTTGCCTTCTATCTTAAGGAGCATCTCTGCAGGAGCAAATGTTCCCCCCTGGGAGGACACTGCTACAGAACACTCTTCTACTGTTCAGTTCCTCTCTTTACTTGAGCCTGGTGTAGGAGAAGGTATGTCTGAGAAATGAGAAAACCTCAATCCCTGTGGAGAACCTGTGGGAAACAGTCTCTGGCAAGGTTTACAGCCATTTCAGACACTGGTGAAGAATGACTACTTGCTTTGTCATTGGCCTTGTGGCGTTCTGTGGCATTTTGGTTTCCTAGAACCGTTTCAGGTGACAAAGATGGTGAAGAAAGCAGAGAAAGTGAAATGAGAAAATGCTGACAAGGGTGACGGACAGTCTCACCTAAGAAAAACATACTGCCTACCCATGCCTCTCTTTCTCCTGTAGCCAGTAGCACTATTCTGTACACCAAACATGAGGCCTCAAACCTGTTGGAGAGGAGGGCTTCTAGTCTTTGCAGGTTATGTTCCTTTGCTTCTTCATGCTTTAAAAGCACCGCTATATTAGTACATCTAAGTAGCTCTGACATTCTTTCCCATTGAAACATTTGTTTTATCAGAACATATCTCCAAAGAGAATATAAACATACATTTTCTTTTTCTATTGTAATTGTTAAAAGGGGCAGTGATGTAGTGATTATGTATGTTACATAAGTTAACGTTAGATTGCCTGGTCTGCAATGTTCATTCTTTCTCTCATACACTAGGTAAATTGGTAAATAGCTTCATTTCTCTTCTAGAAAAACAAAGGGGCCACTGTCTCACTGGGGACTATTGAGAGGGTTAAAGAACAGAATATCTATAAATCAGCTCAGGGTCTTAAGGGATACAGTATCTAGAAGGTGCTTGATGAATAAGTATTAACCTATGGCCCATCCCACCATGATTTGTAAAACACCATCGGCCATTAAAAAGAGGGAGAATTAGGCCACTCATTCAAGGTGTCTCTTCAGAGACATTAATTGTTAAACTTGTCCAGGTGCACATTTTGTTCCTCTCCCCCACATTCATTCTCATTCTTTCTCCTTCTCTCTCTCCCCCTTAGGATAGATACCTAGATGTATCAGGCAAAGTTATAGACATCTCTTTAGGGTTTGATTCTGCATCTAGAAAAGGGAAACACATTTCACTGAATGAAATATGTGACATTGATGAGTTACACACCGTAGCTGAGTAGTGTTTAGATTTTGGGCTATATTTATAAATGCAGTGCTGAGGTTATGTTGTGTGGCCCAAACCCTTTGCTTTTCTAACCAGGGCCACATCATGGCTGGGATATGAGAGGAGCATCTCTGCTGAATGCAACATCGATCTCAGGACTTGTCATCCAGAGACCCTTCACACTGGTCTCTAGACATCTTACTGTTTCTCTGTGCTTCACAATAGACCTATGAGACTGATACCAATGAAGGAATTAGCTCCATTTAGTTGAAGAGAGCTAACTCACAAACACATACTCTCCTAAGAATGCACAGTAATCTCTGGCGCTGGGCTAGAACCTAGGCCTCCTGCTGGAGAGGAATGTGCCTAAATATGCATGTGTATGTGTTTCTACTGTTGTACTTGCATACAAGATACTTTTTCTGGAGACTCTGGCAATGTGACTGAAAGGGAAGGAAAGTGATTGAGTGATGGAGTGATTTTTATGCTGTAGATCCTGGTCATTGGAGATGAGTCCTTTTCATCTGCTTGTCTGTTATCCTGTAAATTCATTGGGTCCTTAACAGAACTTTTGTGTCCAAGATTCAAGCTGGCTGAAGATTATGTGTAATATTCTTTTTTCCCTCTTTTACAAGAAGCCTGGACTCTTAGCTCTGTTCTAAGAAGTTGCTCAACGCATAGACTCATCGTTGGCTTATGTTCCCTGTCCTGAAGGATCATGTTTTTAAGGAATTGCTTGTCCCCATTATTCAAAATGACGCTCAGCAAGTCCACTTTCCAGGGACCTAGGATTCATACAGCTCTTATGAAAGTGGGGAGGAATGGGGCTACCCCAACCTTTAAAAGTGCAACTTGAAGTTGCATTTGTCACTTTGACTCCTATTTCAACAGTTGTGTCAGCCAGCAATTGCTGCCGAGATTGTTTGTTTGTTTGTTTGTTACTTTACTTTGCTTTATAGCCCAACCTGCTCCAAGCTTGTAGTGCTCATGCCTCAGCTTCTGCAACACTCAGATGACAGGTATGTACAACCTCGCCTGGTGAAATACAGTCTTTATTCTTGGTGGTCATTCGTTTAACTAATAGTCAGGGGATCTTACTGTGGCTAAGAAGTATGTAAATGGAGACAGTAGCTGCTATATGCTTTTGCTCTTAAAAGTAGTTTCTTTTTAAGCCTACAATAAAGACCTCCTAATATAAAATGCTTGGTTCATGAATTTCCCAGTGTGGACCATGGTCTGGGGGAAAATCCCTAGTGCATTCTAGTTGGTGGTGCACTGGGAATCAAAATAAGTGTGTGAAAATTAGATCCCTGTGAAATGGGGGAAGTCCTGATTGGAAGCTTCATGTATATTTTGCATTTCATGAGAATATAGCACTATTGGAATAATATGAAGCAGATACGAAATCACCACCATGAGAGAGCAAGCCTATAGGATCAGATTGGCCACATGCTAATATTTCTTGCACATTTTCTCCTCCTGAATGCAAAGTCAAATTGCATTGACATTTTCTTCCCAGGATGCCTTCATTTTTCAGTACAAGAATAAAGGGAAAATATTATAGCTGTGGGTTTAGCACTGAAGAAATCCAGGCTGTTTGAGGTTAGAGCTCTGTAGTCTGACAGATTGTGTGGGGGCGCTTCTGCGTATGTGGGTGTCAGGTGTTTGTGCTGAATTGTTTGCAGATTTGAGGGGAAGGGGAGGTCTTGTGTGTGCTAATGTAGATTCCATGGATGGCTTCATCATCAGGTTTTCTTGATTCCTATTAGGAAGCATCAGACAGAGGACAAATGTAGACTGAGGAGACAGTAGTGGGAGAAAGGGCAGAAGGTAGAGCAAGCCTGTGTGTGAGTGTTTGCACCAGGTTAATGGAAGGCCTCTGACAGATCTTCAGACTTCCAAGCCTCAGGAGCACTGAGATGGATAAACTTGGTGTTGCCCTTTAAAGGGTCATTGGTTTTTGCAGTTCTGTGGCTTGCAAATGGATTTCTCAGTATGCTAAGTCTCTTCTAGGCCTAGGCTGTGTCACAAAAGGAAGGTGGGAGGATCGTGGAAGGATGGAAGGAAACAGTCAGGCAGGGGTGGGGTCATCAGGGAGTCAGGAGGGGATGGGAGGTGGAGAACCTGCTTATGGTAGTGACACTTCCCGAGTACAGGCTTCTGGGAAGTATGAAGGTCATACATTGTGTCACGTTCTAAACATACAGGTATCACAAAGTAGTTTGAGGCCTCTGACCACAAGACAATCAGTTTGTAATTAAGGGCCCTTGGTCTGGCTGTTACCATCTGCCTGTCCATTCTTAGGATTGCGCCCCATGTATTCACCCTTCACCTCTGCTATGATAAGCCACTGCTGCTTATCATATCTGGGCCTTTTCACATATTGGCCCTTCTCTTTGGAATGCCCTTGTCCCTCACATCCTTCAAATTTCAGTATGTCTGCTCTCCTCTGGGAGCTCCTGCCTTAATGGTCCTAATGAGTTGAAGGCTTTTCCTTTCCACAAGCCAGCACCGCACACACACACACACACACACACACACACACACACACACACACTGCAGTGTTTCTGTGTGTGCCTGATGCTTTCCCTCTGGGAGTTTCTCTGATGGAACGATTCTTTCCCATTCACTTTCATCTTCAGCCATGTAATTGGCTGATGCATATTAGAACTAATGCTGGTGGAGCCCAGTATGTGTTACTCTTTTTTCTATCAGTGAATTAGAGAAGAAGTCTAAGAATTGACCTGGCTTGTTTACTGTGGACAGAGATGAAGAGTTCATTATCCTTAAGATAATTCATCTTAAAGGTCTGTGGATCTGCTAGGCACAGCAGTAACAAGCTCTTGTACTATTGGATTTTGGTTGATCGCTGACTTGTTAATTAGCAAGTGTTGGATTGGGTGGGTGCAAACAGTGTATCTGAGCCTGTGTTAGGCTCTTCCTGATGAAAGAGGCAAACAACAAAACATCTGTACCAGTGCTTGGGATAGTATTTATTATATAGTATATAACATATAGTATTTATTATATACTTAGTATTTATTGAATTGCAAGTATAAAATTCCCCAGTTTAAAAATACTTTACATCTGATTCAGGTGGGGAAAAGTCAGGAAGAATATTGTGCCATGAAAAGATAACTATGTACAGGAAATAGTAGGGGGCAAAGATTGGAGATGTAGAGAAGACCAAAATTTGGGAAGCAAACACCATATGAGTGGACGAGAAGGACATTCCAGTAAGTAGCGGTGCAGAGATGAGGTAGTAGTGACGGTGGGCACCCACATCTTAGCGATGGTAAGTAGCTAATAAGGCAGGAGAGCAGGGACAGTTTTGTGGATACCTTCTCCTGTGCCTCGGCAGTGGCGTGGGAGCAGCATCGGCCCTCGGTTGTCATTGGTTAAAAATAAGAAATGTAGACTTTCATTGAGGGGTTAGTATTTTCTTAGACCTTTATGCTTAGGTAAAATAGACAGTTGTTGGGTTGATTTAGATGGAGAGATCCAACCTCTGTAAATAATGTTGATCATTTTGGAAGAGATTTGTGTAGGTTATTGACGACTTAACCCTTCACTTGTTTGACATTTGTCTCTAAGGTAAATTCATAATACTCTGTTGAAAGATAGTTCATCCAGAGGAAGTATCTGACCCCGTTATCTCTGTGTAAATTATTTAATTTTAGCTTTCTGAGGTTTATTAGAATTACAGTTTTGACTTGTTAAATTTTAGAGCAAACTATCTTATGAAGATGGCGGGCTTAGGCTGTATCTCTGCCATCTGCATTTGTATACTCGGGGACTCACAATGCCATCGTGCTTTCATCAAAAGATACTCAGGATGCTGACTCCAGTCATTTGATAGTATACATGCTTTTGAAAAGGAGCTCTGAGTAGTTTTGATAATCCTGTCCTATTTTTAAAAAATATATACCATCTCTTTTTATATTTATAACATATATAGTAGAAAGCTAACTTCTCACCCTAATAGTAATTCAGGCTGATATTACTCAGGTTTTTTGTTGTTGTTGTTGTTGTCAGCAGTAAAGAAAAGTACAGCATATCCAAGGCAGTTCATTCTATGTCATCAGCTGGATGTGCCGTTCGAGTCTGTGATGTCATCAGTGGGGTGCCCTTGGAGTTGGCCATCTCAGCTCCAGCTTATTCTCTCACCTGTCCTGTCTTTCCATTCCCCTCCATTTTCTATGATCCCCAAGCACCAGTCACCTCACATAGTAGGGTGACATTCAGGTCAGCCCTTACTCAGACCTGGATGCTCCTCAGTTGTTCCTTTGCTTACTACCAAATCCCAGTCAAGAAGAATAAACTCACTGATAGTCAATTAGATGCACACTCCGGACTGTCAGTCTTTGAAATGGATGATCTCTTTAGGGATCCAGTCATTGTCTGAGAGGCAAAGGTGAATTATTTTATCCTTTACAAGTTTTGCTGTACTAAGAGCCTGTTCTTTAATACTTTATGATGATCTTTATATTTGAAAGCAAATCCCAAAGACTGACCAAAGGTGAGTTTAAATGAAGCTCATATTTTTTAACAGTCAAATTTCTACCTAAATATCAGCATGAACGGTAGGATCTTGACTTACAGAAGAATCCTCTTGGCTGTAAATGGAAGAAGCATCTTACAGATTAATTTGAAATTGTTTCACATGGTGATGAAGTTGTTATGTGAAATGAAAAAAGATGAATGCTTTAATTACTTTTAATTCAAATTTATCATATACCTAGTCTGTAACTGTATTGTAACCAGTCATCAGCAAAATATATTAAGTCTCCAAGTATAATTTAAATTTCCAAAATATATTTAAGTTTCATGATTTTGTTAGATTACTCTCCAAAATAATTGATAAAACATAAGTTTTAAAAGTAAACTCAAACCACATACAAACAAAACAAGAAAAATATTTTTGTTAAGTATCTTGGTGCCTTTTTAAAGAGTAGTAGTTAAACTGCCTCAAGTTCAGGAGGTCACCATTTCCTGTTTCATAACTTGAGAGTATAGATGCCAATATGGTCCTGTCTGTTTTCATCCCCTACCCCCCACCCCCAGCCTCACCTCTGTTCCTCTCTTTGGGGGGTTCCTTTGAAATTTTGGCCTTGAACTTGCTGTGTAGCCAAGAGTGACCTAGAATTGCTGCTTTATGCGTAGATGTATAAATGAGTCTCGGGGGAGTAACAGCGCACCTATCCTAACCATTGTGGGACTTTGTAGTGTTGTGGGTCTGATTCACTGGTTGCCCGGCCCCACTAAACATATTAGAGTACTTCATAAATTTTGAATTAAACGAGAAACTTGCTTACCACCATCATTTGGCACCCTTTGGCTTATGAAGCTCAGTGAGATTTATCTCCAAGCACATGTGATGGAATCCCATACTGCACATTGAAAAAGCTTCATAACTTTCAACAGTCAGACTTATTTCAGTATCTACATAGTTTCCTTGTTTTCACAACCAACCCAGTTTTTCCTCCAACATTTCAAACACAGTCACCATGAACCTGACACTTCCTAAAGTTTATGCCATGCTTTGTGAATAAAGAATTAAAAAGTAGAACATGGCCCCAAAGGAATTATCTGTTTCTGTGAGTTCTTCTGTCCATGCTGTGCAGGGCAGAGTAAGCCAGAGTGTAACTCGGTGTGTTCCCCACTTGCAGTGTAAGCCTCCTGAAGAAGCCCTGAGTCCTTGCCCTCACTTGTACATATGACAAGGGACTCTGCTCCCACCATCTTCTCTGGCCTCCTATGTTTCAGATCCTTTTTGCTACCCCCCACCAACAAATTAAAGTAACACCTTCTGTTCGAGTGAGACTTTGTAGTTCACCAGTCATAGTCAGATACTAGGTTTCATCAGAGTGGGTGAGCACAGGCCCCAAAGCGCATGTGAACTTCAGAGCCAAAGTGAGTTTTCACAGCAGCTATGCTGGCTCTCGGCTTCTAGGTGATTCTCCCATGTCCACCTCCTGTCCTATTGCAGAATGTTGGGATTACTGATACACACCACCACATCCTACTGTTTTTACACAGGTTCCACAGGTTGGACTTGGTTCATCAGACTGCACCTTTTTTCTAGCCCCAAGAACTCATAAGTCTTGCAGAGGTCACTGCTGCCTCACTCTAAGGATACGCTGTTGTCATATGACAGCAGTAGAGCTAGAATAAGACATTTCCCCCTCTGGAACAATGGTTTCTGAAGCATCAGCTGGAAATTTGCTAGACGTGGGATTCCCGAGTCCGCAAATGAATCAGACAGGGCGGGGTCCAACTATTTTTCCTGGACCTTAATAAGGGGACTCTAATGCAAATGGGAATGAGAGACCTCCCAAAATAAGAGATTATTTACAGCAAAAAGACGTTGCTGTGGGAGATAAAAACTACTAAAAATTATGTTGGGCCTCTTATGGGACTTTTGTAGATTATATCAGCATACATATGTCAAAATTAACATATATGTGTTAAAGTTATAACTCAATACATATGTTAAACTTTCAATGATGTAGCCCTACAAAGAGGCTAAAATATTTTTATATTGCTTTGTTTTGTATGTATGTTTATTCTCTCTCTCTCTCACACACACATACATACAGACACACACATACATACACAACACAGAGAGAGAGAGAGAGAGAGAGAGAGAGAGAGAGAGAGAGAGAGAGAGAAAGAGAGAGAGAGGAAGTTTATGCTATGCTTTGTGAATAAAGAAGTTAATCGTGGTTCCTGATCTCAGTGAAGTTTGCTCTCTAGCCAGGAGAGACTCAGCCGTTTGAGTTTGGCTGTGGGAGATCAGAGAAAGCTTCTTGAGTCTCAACGTTCCAAGCTTGGTTCCCAGGCCCTTTACACATGCTGCTGTTTAAACTTAACAAAGTCTCCTTCTTCCACCCTTGCGTACTGCCTTCACCCAGACACCTTATATTGAATATCACTTGATCAGGCTCCAAAACTCAAGTATAGAGATTCTCAAAGCAGATTCTTTCATAGAAGGGTGTCTTGGGTGATCTATTCCATTGACTTGGGTGACTTGGGTGATCAGTTCCATTGTAGCAACAAGGAGGAGAATCTTCTAAACTAGAGAGGGCTGCCTTTACATTTGGGGAATTTGCCAGGACCTTCCAAACAGAGACATAAGCATCAAGGGAGGGGGTGTGACTACGGGGAGAAAGGAAAGAAAAGAGGAGGTTTGAGGATAACACGAAAGTGGTATAACTGAGTGTGGCTACCAAGGCCACAAGATGGCTCTTCTCCATCCTCTTGTAGTTTGAGAATTCATCAAGATTCTGAGTGTGTGAAAAAGCTTGCTTCTCCCACGAGTAAGAACATGGAAATGTCAGCACTGGGTGTGAGGCCTTCTGGTGGCATGGGCAGGAAGATGGTAAGATGGAGGAGGCTGAACCTTTAAGGTTGAGTTGGTCATGGGGTTTGTGTGAAACTCAGTTCAGAGCAGAAATATATGTAAGTTGCAGAGGCAACTTTTTAAAGTCTTATTTAGGTAAAAAGAAGGCTGGGAGTTATAGCTCAGTGGTAAGAATTTTTGCTTAACTCAAACAAAGCACTGCCAAAAAAGTAAGAAAGAAACAGGTAAAAGTAATTTTGGCAACATACTTTACATAAACCAGTGTGAACAAATATGAGAACAGAAAATCAATATGAAAAATGTATCAATACATCATATATTCTCTGCTCCTTTTAGAGTGAGTCTTTAAGATCCACAATATATTACTTTTGATGGCATATCTGAATCCGTGTGTTAAACTTATAGTACGAATATGTCCTCCTAAGAGTACAAAACATTTTCTACTGCTTTAGTTTTTAAGGTCCATTTTACAACTATCGGTTCAATTCTTTGCTTCCCTTAGTGCATTTCAAGGATGCACATCCACATGGAGCTTGTGCCCAGTGTCCTGGTCAGAGGCTCTGAGAGTAAGTCAGAACTTCTCCCATCTCCATGTTCTAGCATAGGACCTGTACATCTTTGAGGATGTGATTTCAGTTATTTATTTTTGAACAACCATTGAAAAGATACCCAGGGCTATGAAGAGTTCAGCTAACCCAAGCTGGCCATTGCCTTAAAGCTGTTTGAAGAATGAATTTAAAAATAGACTGCGTAGTGACTTGCCCTGGAAAATGGATAAATGCTTTGTGTAAACACAGTGGCTCAGGTCCTGGCACCTGGAAGCCTTGGTGAGAGAACATGGTGAGTGGAAGGTCAGTGCGGGATGGGGATTAGTGGAGACCTCTTTGTTGTATGTAGTAGCTATTGCAGATGCTTTTTGATGTTATGGAGAAATACAGGTTTTGTCTTCTTTTCTATCTGTCGGCTAAGCCTTTATTGGAGAAAAAGAGAAACTACTTAAGATACAGCGAGAATCAAAGAGAAATCTGGGCAATTTTCCAGACAGAACCCATCAGTAACTCAGGATTGTCCTTTTTAACTGGGTACCTATGGCCCGAGCTATGGGCGTTGCCGAGTTGTGGAGCGAACGACGTTTGCTGGCTGTTCTCTTTCTGGAATTAGGAAGGCTTCATGGCATTGTCTCTCCTGTGATTCATTCCCCGAGTCTTTGCTAATGGCTGATGGTTGCTCCCAAAGGGAAAACGAACCCACTGCAAGTATTCTCTATCCGTCCCATGTCCTGGCCTGAGAAATTTCCACATTCTTAATCCAAGTCCTGAAAGAACCCGAACCTTCATGTGCCCAGATGCCTAGTAATCACATTGCAAATAAATAAAGATTCAGAGTCACCTTTGCAGAACTCTAGCCATGTCAAAGTTCTTCTCCTTTTAAGATGTGGATTAGAAATGAGGGTTTTGTTTTTTTTTTGTTTTTTTGCAGACCAGGAAGTGGATTAGAATATTTGTATGCACAATGCTCATTTACAAGGTTCTTAAAAAAAAAAAAAAAGAAAAAGAAAAGTTATCCCTGCATGCACGATCCTGCTTCCTGCTCATATTTCATGGTACCATCTGTATCTTAAAGGTGAACGTGAAGCTCAGTGCATCTGCTTTCCCAGGGATGCTCTCTAGTCCGCCCAGAGGCAGCCTTTATAAATAGGCTTCATAAGTTGATGCTTTCCGGGGGCAGTTGCTCAAGAGACCTGGATCCTAGGTGTGAGATACAGATGGTCAGAACCCACTTTCTTTAGGCCCTGAGAGATGGGGAAGAGATGGAAGTGGCCTCGGATACTGAAGGAATACATCATAGAGGAGCACATTTTAGTCCACTTTCAAAAGGAATGTCAGATTTAAAAGGCCAAGCATGTTTTACCTCCTAAAGCAGCAAGGGATTAAAATTCACACAAGCTGTCTTACTCAGTCTTTGTTGACAATGAAGATGCAGTAGGTTTGGGGGACTATTATTATTATTATTATTCATTTAGTGTGTTCTACAGAGAACATGTGACAGCATGCTCAGGGCTGTGGCATTGCAATAACAAAACGGATGCTTGCCTAGCAAAACGGAGCTGATGGTCTAGCAGAGGAAAAGGGACGATAGCACTCACTAACATCACCTTGTCATCTCATTTCAAAGCAATGAAGCGCTGTGGATAAAGGAACATGCTGCACCTTGTTTTCATTTCATTTCATTTACAGATAAGGCTTTGCTGTGGTCCAGGCTGGCTTTGAATTCTGCATCCCCCTGCCTCCACCTCTCACATGCTAAGGTAACAGTGTGTGCTACTGTGTCACCCTTTACTGTAAAGCTAAAGAGAGTGAGTATACTCCAAGCCAGAGGCTGAATGAAGAATTATGTGAAGGGGCAAGAATGTTCCAGGCATAGGCGAAAGGCCCTGAGGCAAAAGTGCATTCAGGAAGCCAAGGGGCAAGGTGGTGATTCTTAAGGGAGGTTGGTAGAGGGGATGAGAGAGGTAGCCAAGAGTCAGGTCACACTGACTGCATCACCTGCTGCTTGTAGGCTTGGGACTTTTATTCTGAGAGTGATAGGGAACCTTAATACACTTGAATTTCCTTTTAATCATTTTTAAGGTGAGAGTGGTTTTGGTAGCTTTGGGTTTGTGTGTGTGTAGTGTGTGTGTGTGTGGGGTGTGTGTTAGACTGCATGCACATGTGCATGTATGCATGTGGAGTTGAGTATTGGCTGTCTTCTTCAGTTACTCTCTGCCTCATTTGTTTTGAGAGTCTCTTACTGAACCTAGAGCTCCCTGATTTTGCTAGGCTGCCTGACCAGTGAGTTTCAGGTATCCTGACTCCACCTACCCAGCTCTGAGATTATAGCTGTGTGCCACAATACTTGGATTTTCACGTGGGTCCTGGGATTCCAGACTCATGCTTTTATGGAAAGTACTTTACCTACTGAGCTATCTCCCTAGCCCTCAAAATAAGGTTTACAAATTCATAAAATCAAAATCCACCACAGAATGTCAAGCCAATTGTATGGATTTATAGTATGTCAAGGTACCCGAAAGAGACACATGCTGTGATCTGTATTGTCAAAGGTTTCTGTGACTGCTGTAAGAAGAATCAACTGTAAGGGCCAAGAGTGCAACCAAGCAGTGGCATAAGGCTGAAGCAACTGCTTCCTTTTACCTTCCAGAGCCTGGCCTCAGAAGGTGGCGTGCAACTCCGTCTTTTCAAGTGCAAGAGGAAAAAGTATAACTTCTATTTATATTTAATTTACAATCTTTTTGAATACAAGAAGAATAATGTATGGCTTTATTTATATTTAATTTGCCCTCATTCTTTTTAATTGCTCTATTGAATATAGGCTTTCCAGTATCCTAACATAGTAGCACTTTAGTACATTTATCTAACTCATGAATAAATCTACATATGTTTGGGGGTGCGTGGCCAGAAAGCATTTATGATGGTGTTGTTTGAGCGATCACGTCTGCAGATCACAGTGTAGGGAGAGTGACCCTGTGAGGCGCAGGGAGAACACCATGCTGGTTTAGAGCATCCTCCCTTTCAGAAGATCCATTTTGTGGAAGTGCATGAATTCTTGCTGTAATTCAGCCTGATAAATGTCAGCTGTGTTTCTCAGGCACCTTACCTCTCCTTAAGAGCCCTCACCCAGCTGTAAATCACCTCAAGGTGGCATGTCTCCCCCAGGGAAACAAGTTTCTTGAGGTGATTGCTAGGCAGGCAAAGTGGTTCTTGATATTCAGCGTCAAATCTGGGGGTTCTGAAAGTGCTCTCCTTCCTGCACTGTGAGCTGGGCGCCTGGCAGGGCACAGAGCCGCCTCTGTGATGCGAACACCTGTATCCACTGTGTGATCCACTGGGGACTCCTGACCTCATGCTTTATGTGTCCCTTAATCTGCCTGCCTCAAATGCCCTTGTCCTGGACATTTTTTCTCACTTTTGGGGTGCAGCAAGCTGAAAGGTATAGGCATTTGTGAGCTTCATTTTTGTACCTGGAGGAGTGCCTGGTATAGACAAGAAGGCAGAGTGGAGGAGAAGAGCTGAGCAACAGCTTAACCTGTTCCACTTACCACCGAGCACGCCATCTCTCTTTTCCTATTGTTCCTCCTTCCCTTCTCTCTCCATCCTCTTCTCTTTCCCCCTCTCCTTCATTGTACACCCTCCCCTCTCTTCTTCCTTCCTCCCCTTTTCCCCTCTTCTCCTTCCCTCTCCCTCTGCTATCCCCCCTCTCTCCCACCTCCCTCCTACCTTCTTCCTGATTTCAATTACTTTCTCCCTTTCCTACCTTTTTCCTTCTCTCTCATTAAATTTTATTTTTCAAACAGGGAAATCCCTTTATAAAGAAAGAAGATTAAACCTTTTGGGTGAGTGAGCAAATTTTCCGCAGGTAGACTCATAGGATAAGAACTGGTGCCTTGTAGGTAAAGTGTGGAGTGGTGGGGTCTGTGGAGAAGCAGTCCGGCTGTGATGGAGATGCTAACAAGGATTTTACAAACCCATCTTACATGTACAGACCAACTTAAGCATCTGGGCACAGAATGCAGAAGTGCTGCAGCCTAAGTACCCTGCTCCTGAATGGGGAGGCGTAGTCCCAACTCCATTCATCTTTTCTGCTCCACTGACCTCTGAACTCTATGTGATTCTGACACGGATCCTTTGTTTCTCATACTCTCTTATGATTATTTAAATGTCCTTATTAATGAGTATTTGCAAAACTGGTAACTTGAAGGTAAACTGACTAGACATTAGGAAAAAAAAACAAAAACCAAATCAGCCTAGTGAGTCACCCTAACATAATTTTTGTGCCTACGATGTCAGTCACAAAGGGGCCTGCCTTCTGCACTGTTCCACACAGTGCCTGACCACAGCAGACAGTGCTGGAGAATAGACCCTGAGCCACATCAGGCCTCCTGCTTTCCCACTCTGCCCTGTGACAAAAGTGTCACAGCTACCAGGACTCAGAACTCTTTCTGCACAGGATAGCTGCTCTGTGCAGACGGCTGTGGTATTTTAGGGAAAAATGGTTAAAACTTCAATGTTATCTGTTTAAGAAACAAAACCGTTTAAGAAAGTGCCACATGTTTCTGTCCGTTCTAGACCCTTTACAACATGATTACTATGCTGGACCAGCAAGTTCCAGTGTGAGGTTGATCTGGAGCAAAAAATACCAGCTTATTGCTGTGGGAGTCCATGGTGTTCCCTCAGTTCTTTGTTGTGATTTGGTGCTAGGAAACTCTGGTCTTTAGACGGTGTTGTTGTTGTTTGAATGTCTTTGGGACTGGAAGGCATTTTTAATTTCTGGCCATTCAGGGGCCTTGTTCATAATTCCATATTTATTTTTGTATTAGATCTCCATGTGAAAGAACAAGCCATGTAGCAATTCATGGCATTAAATACTATGCCCACTGGCTTTCATACAGGGCACTGGGTGTCTTGCTTTTCCTATGGTGTTCCTCTCATTCTGAACATTCCTGAAGACCACTTTGGTCTTTTCTCTACCCACATACTAAAGAGCTATTAGAACTTGAACTGTCTCCCTGTTTCTCAGTATTTAAGCTAACGACACTGACTCCAGCCTTGGCTGTCTGGAGCCATGAGCTTTCAGTGTTTTTGACATCTGATGAGGTCTCCTCCCCTCAACCACTCTCCCCTGCACCCCAGCAGCTCATGCAAACACAGGAATTGGGTCATTGGGGGAGGAATTAAGGTTCATTGTCTATTCAGTAGTGCCTGTTATATGCACCATAGCTTATTTCAAAATCACAGGTTTACTAATAAGTTCATTCCCATTGGACAGATAAAGGTACAGAATAATGAATTCAAGCAAAGTCAATCCTAAGTTGAGGGACATCTCTTTTTCCTTCATCAGGTACATCCTTTTTACATCAAGAAGCTAGCATTAAGATGAACCCAATGCTGCTTGGTGTTAAACACAACACACACACACACACACACACACACACACACACACACACAGTTTCCAAAAAAAGAATCTTTCCTTCTATCACTCTATGTATTCTTGGTTTCCATTGAAAGAAATTCATGTCTCCCTCTCTTCTGTACTGGATCTTGTAGAGCAGTGGGCTCACTGGGGCACCAATTTAGTACAGTAAGAATTTCAAGAGTGTTAGACTTGATGCTAGGTGATACAAATGGAGAATTATGGATGCTTTGTAATCAAGTTTAAAGGAAGAAAATGTGGGAAAAAAATACCAAATATAGTGTCTGGGTAATGTCTTCTTAAGGTTGTGTGGTGGAGATGTAGCTGTTGAAAATAGAGAAAAATGGGTCCATATGTAGTACTTTGGATGTGTCATCCCTGTAAGCCTGAAATTGGGGGGGGAGAAAGGGGAGGAAGAGAGATGGAGGTATGTATGTGTATATACATATGCATGTATGTGTTCTTGTAGCTGTGTCTATGTGTGCATGCAGGTGCATGTATAGATGTGTGTTCACGAATGTGGAGGCCAGAGGTCAACATCACGTGTCTTCCTCAGTTGCTCTCCCCTTTGGATTTGAGATAGGATCTCTCACTGGACCTGGAGTCACCAGCTTGGCTAAGCAGACTGGCTGGCTGGCTTTGTAAACTCCAGGAACCTGCTTGTCTCACTTTTCTGGTACCAGGATTCCAGGTGTGCACAGCTGTACCCAGCTCTTTTACATGAGCGTTGGAGAGGTATATTCATGTGCCCATGTTTATGCATCAAGCACTTTAGTGAGCCATCTCCCTAGACTTCAAATTACATACTTTATAATATTTACTGATTCTATGAGTCTCCCATGTGCTAGCTACTGTTTCTAATTAATATGTAATTTATAGCCACATTGTTAATCTTTCCAAACCTTTTAGGGGCACGCACTATTGTTATCCCTGAGAAAACAGGAGCACAGAGAGCTTTATTAACTTACCCAAGGTTAGACAGTCACCCAAGATTAACCAGCCTTGCCTGTAGGACCCCAGGAAGGTTGGCTTTTGACCCTAAACCATTTTGCTCATCTGTCTTTTGGGGGCAGGGGCTCCACTTCATGATCATGGGTCTTTAAACATTATCATTCTACTTAATTAGGACAAGCTCACTATATAGTTGGAAGGGTAAATATTTGTCCTGTTTGGTGACAGATGTGATGGGTTAAAAAAAAAAAAAAAAATCCTGCACTTTTTCGTACGTATCCTTCGTCTGCATTCTGTGGAAAGGTCACTTGAGCACCAGTGCTCGGATTTCATATTTCTCAGCAGCTTCTCTGCGGCTAAAACTTGCTCTACAAATTGACTTCTAAAATATTTTGCAACAATGTATATTACTATTCAGTTTGAACACTCTAGAAGAGCCACTGAGTCATGAGAACCTCTGGGCAGTTTCTCCATGAATGCTGGGAGTCAGGAAGTGATTTTGTCTTACTCCCTCTCAGTTATGGTCCTGTTGTCGTTCACCCAGTCACATTTACTGGAAGGAACACAGGTTCCAGGAGGCTGTTTGTCTCAGCACTTAGGTCCTTGGCTATGGTTTGTGGTAGAAGAGTAGGGGGCAGGGAGAGACAGAAAAGACTGAAATGGTAAGTTACTGGAGGTTCTTGAGAAAAATAGAATTAGAAGCATTTGTGGTTCAGATGAAAATAGCAATTTCCTTTCTGCTTGGACCGTGGGGCTTGGAGTGCTCCGGGGAATAGAAAATAAATAAAAATTGATCCCTCACCAGTTGAAGGAAGTGCCCCGACTCTGGGAACTGAAATGGTTTGAAGGTTAAAAAAAAAGGAAAGAGACAAAAGAAACCCAGCACCAGGAGGCTTTTTTTTTTTTTTTTTTTAAAGTAATGTTCTACCTTAGAGAATGTAATCCACCAAAAAATGATCTGAGAAGCTGTTTGCTGAGACTAGCCACTGGGTCGCAGAACCCATCAGGCATGAGATCCTTCCTTGCTGACCATGGTCCTTCCGTGTCTTCTGCAGGTGAGAAGCCTTACAAGTGCTCATGGGAAGGATGCGAGTGGCGTTTTGCACGGAGCGATGAGCTCACAAGGCACTACAGGAAACACACAGGTGCAAAGCCCTTTAAGTGTAACCACTGCGACAGGTAAGGCGACTTAGAAGCTACTGGACTAAGGAGGAAAATAGTGCAGTAGGTTGGGGTCTGTATGTGTGATCTGGGTGTAGTATCAGGCCTGTCTTGCACCCAGCTCCTGGCCATACCTTTTACATCTCTACTGCTTGAAAGGGTGAAAAGATGTATTCTCCTATGTAATAAAATTTCAGGTTCTCCATTCGATTACACCCAATCACATTTACTGGAAGGAACACAGGTTCCAGGAGGCTGAGGTGTTTGTCTCAGCACTTTAATAGCATTTACTCAGTGCTGGGTTTGAACCAGCACTAGTTACTAGGTACAAACAAGACTCTGTTCCTCACACAGGTAGATGATGAGGCAAGAATTAACAGCGTATTGAAAAACGTAATAGAAGTTGCCTCCTCTGGCCTTTTCGTTATCATCCAGACCACCTTTGTTCATGTTTCACATGAAAAGAAGAAAAAGTTTGGTTAATGGGAGAAAGGCCATTTCGAAGATCTTTTCTGAAGCATTATTGGAAATGGGCCTATTCTTTAGATATCTGGATTATTCCTTCCTCGCCAAAGACATGCTCAAAAGTCCAAAGATGGCAATACTCTGCAAATTCATCCTGTAATTCAATTCCAAACCTTCAGTATTTGATAGTCGAAGGATCACGTAGCAACAGATAGTACCCAAGTAATAGTATCTGACAGCCCTGGCATTATCAGCCGATAAACCCCCAAATGGAGACTCTGCAGGCCAAGGTGAAGGCAGGATTAGGTTTAGACATAATCAAATAATGGGCTTGCATCTGAGCATGTTATCCTTCTAATCCTATTTCTGTGTTTAAAAGGAAGCTTAAGAAAATTAACCATCTTTTTAATGCAATACTAAAGGTCTCGGTTATGATGAGAAAAATGCTTCTAATGAAATAAAGGCCTTGAAAGCCTCAGGGTCCCCTCAGCTTGGACAGCAGCTTGCAGGATGGCAGGAGGGGGGAAGCAGGATGTTCACAGAGGCCTGGCTGTCCTTGGAAGGAAATGAGATCTTCCTCACTTCCTGCCTCTCCCAGTCCCTGTGCTCCACACCTGCACCTCCCATGGCCCCGTCTTCCTCTGAGGGTTTGCATTGCTTGGAGCGTAGGGTGAGGATGTCCAAATCCATGCTCAGCCAAGTTGGCCTGGTGTTCTTTTGGGATGCTTAGAAAGGACAATTCTGGTTTTCCTCCCCCATTCTTCCTGAAGAGGCTATTTTTCTCTTATCTCCATCCTCTGAGAACTAAATAAAGAGCCTGTGGCTCCTGGAGTGCGAGATAACCTCCCCCCAGGCTGAAGGAAATGTGACTCTCACAGCTATTGTCTTCTGCTGCTGGGAGAGCTGGGTCTGCTACCCAGGAACACAACCCAGGTTCCACAGCCGTTCCCATTCCCTAGAAGGCCTCTGGAATGTGCAGAGGACAGCAGCTGTTCTTCCTCAGGGTGTCCCAGTCAGTGTCTCTATGTTTGGCAATCTCTTCAACTTCCATCTCCCATGTTCCTGGTTCAGTCATTCCCAGCCTTGGCTAATAAAGAAGCTTTAGGTGTTGATTCTGCCCACAGACCTTTGTAGAAGAGCTTTCCACTGTATCACCCAGGATGAAGATGAGTTCTCTCTGAGTTGTCACAGTGTGGTGGCTGGAGGTACCTACATAAGGCACCCACCCATCTCTGAGGGGTGTTGAGGCTCAGAGATTGTGTGTTTTGGAGAGTGAGCACTGACTAAGAAATTGCCATTTCAACATACTGAGGAATTCCTAACATTGAGCGGCCGATACATTAGCAGTCTCCCACTCATGTGGGTGATGTGGAAAAATATTCCAAGCCTGTTTGGCGTGAAGGAAATAGCAGCGATGGGTCATCTGGTTAGTCATTTGATTTGTTTTCGTAGCAGAACACACTGTCTTTGTAGATGGAATCTGCCGTACTGGTGGTACAAATTCTGTAAAGTGATAACCAGGGAGATTGTGAGTCCACCAGAGTCCCATGCCCTGTGTCAGGAGTCCATTTTCAACCTCAGAAATGAGGGCTGGAACTCACTAGTGTCTTATGACAGGCAGTACCTCTCATTTTACTGCTTAGGGTGCTAAGAATAGATAGGTTTGGGAACTGTCGTGAGGCCCCAAAGCAGATGAAAGGAAGGGCCTGCAGTGACGGGAAGCTGCCATTCCTTAGGTGACTTTGACCTTTGGAAACTGAGGATATTGGCACCTGGTAGCTGGAGCCTGTTCCCTGTTGGCTTCTCTTGGTGTAAATGCAAGGGGCCCAGCATGTGAGCAGTCAGCCCTCCCCCTGCCCCCCTTCTCGGTTTACTCTTCCTTTTCTTAAACATATACCATGTATAACTTATGCTTTTACTTTATATATGCAAGTTTTTAAAACACATTGAAGTAATTATATTGTTTTCTTTGCTCATCCTGAAGATTGTTAAATGTCGCATATAAAACAGATCTGTATTTATAGTTTTATCTAGAACAATTGCCTCTGACCACTGTAGGCTTACATTCCCAGATGGCTGTCACTGGAGCTGAATAGCTGTCATGTATTGTGATGATTGCTTTTCTTCTATCCCACCTCTCCCTATTGCCTGTTCAACCTGAGAGCAAGTCATTTATTGTCTAGTATTCTCCTTTCTGTATTATTTGCTCTGACAGAGAGTACTATTTTCGCATACTTGGTGCCTACCACAAATGTAAAGAAACAGTCTGGGGGTGCTCCATGTTTGTTATACTTGGCTCATTGCGTTACATACGTTCCCTGCCTGGCCTCTGAAGACACTCAGGCTTCAGGGTCAGGCTGGAGGGAAAACCAGTGAGGTGATTACAGTATATCCTCACCATCATATCGTAACCATCAGACAGAACCTACTGTGGGTCTTTCACAGCCCAGAGAGCATGAGGCTACTGATGGTGGTGTATTGGGCCCCACTTCTTCTCCAGGGAACACGCAGGAAAGCCTTCTTCTAAGAAGGCTGTTAGGATCGGGATGGAGCTATTAGTCACGTAGTCAGACAAGGTCTTGGATAGTTGAGTGGGAGTGTTTCAGTAGTTATAGCAGTACACCTTTCGGTGCTAAAAAGTTTTAGCTGGGCCTTAGCCTCTTAGTCCCCTAGTGGATTGCAGTTGGTTTAATAACACATTTGACTTCAAAGGGTCCAGACCATAAGCAAGAGAACACCGGTGGGCATTGACTAGTCCTCTGTAACATAGCAGTCACAATCACTTGTCGTGTAAGGTCCATAGGCTTTTGGGTCATTATGTACTTCCTGGGGTAAGGTACCCTTAAAATGATTGGATTTTGCACTTCTAGATGCCCAGCTTATCTACTACTCTTTCCTGTCTCTATGCTGAGCTCAGTAAGTATAAATTGATAAATACAAATTGATCCCAACTAAGTACCTAACCCTGTATATTGAATTTGAGTGGAAATCTTAATGGTGGGGAATCGTTCTAAGTCTAAATATCAAACGTTTCCTGGAATTTGAGCAAATGAAGATGCCTATTTAGGTCAGTTGGCACGCAGCTTGTGTTTCATACTGTGCTAAAGGGCTTGGCTTTTTTTTTTTTTTCCTGAAAAAATATTGCAGGAGAAGGGCAGATAGTTGAGCATATATGACTAGATGTCCTGCCATAGTAGACAGAGGAAAAGCTGAACACAGTGACTGGGTGAATAATGTTCACCAGGGACATGTTCCCAGGACCTAAAAAGTAAGTAAAGGGGCTTAACCCTCTGCCAAGGCCTCTCCTTAACACCAGTTCAAATCTCCTCCTACCCTAGAGACAGACAGGATTCCAAGTACCTGTTCCCTTGATTTTTCTTGAATCCTAACCCACCCTGACCACTGATCCTCTGGGTTGCTGCCATAGCAACCAGTGACAACAGCTGTCTCACCCTTATTTCATTACAAAATCATTCTCTTGACTGTCTATAGTTTCCATTCAACATTAAGTCCCTCTCCCTAGACTCTGGTCAAGGTGTTGGTAACCTGCCTCCTATTCTAGGGGTTTTAGGGTCTAGAGTCTATTACCTTTTTTCCAGGGTCTAGAGTAGTGGTTCTCAACCTTCCTAATGCTGTGACCCTTTAATACAGTTCCTCACGTTGTGGTGACCCTCACCCATAAAATTATTTTCATCCTACTTTATAACTATAATTTTGGTATAGTTATGAATCCTAATGTAAATGTCTGTGTTTACTGATGGCCACAGGCGACCCCTGAGAAAGGGTTGCAGCCCACAGGTTGAGAACTGCTGGGTTAGAGGCTGCCCACACTCACTGCTGGAGACTCCAGTCCTCCATCACACAGGCTGTTCTGCCTCTTTCAACCCCCGCTGTTTTTAAGGATTCTGCTTTGATGATAGAGAGTTGGAGTTTCCAGAAATGGTGTGGGCAGCCTCTAGATGTTAGAAAAGGCAAAGGGGGAGGGATGGAGAGAAGGAAGAGAACAAGACAGTAGGCCCCATGACAGTACAGAATTGTACAAGTTCAAAGCTGAATTCCCTGGACTGTTTAACTCTATCACTATTTTATAGTACATCAGATCTGTTTCAGTTATTTCATAGGGATTGTCCAGATAACTCGTTGACTCCAAAGTAAGGACCAAGATAAGCTGCTAGGCTGGTACTGTCATTCGGGGGATCAATGGAGTAGATTGTTCTGCTGTAATCTTCCCGTTCCATAAGTTTTCCATCGTCTCTTTGTCGTTTTTTTCTCATCATCTCTTGAGGTCCTGTTGTACACATGTACCTATTTAAGGAATGGGCATAAACAGAGGGTGTGGAGAGTATGGGGTCAGGGAACAGAGTGGATTTGTGATTTGTTTGTTTAAGAGTGAGCAAACACGGGGAAGTCTTGCTTTGGACAGGAAACTCTGCAAACCTGAATGGGTAGCTTACTAATGTCCTAGCAAGGATTTTGCATGGTGGAGGTATCTCAGGCTACAGGGATGCCTAGGAATGTTGTTATGGGCAAGACAAGGCTAGCATAAGGAAGGAGAGCATATACTAGACCCATGGATGGTGGCTGCTTACATGTGTTACAACTGGTACTTTGGCCAGAACCTGAGATTGCATACTGTTAGAACATGGAAATGCCTACACTGTTATTGGTAAGATGCAGAAACCTGCCTTAGACTGATGTCAGCATAAAAGGTTACTTATTAGCCTAGATTATTAGCTCCGATAACTGTTAGGAATGGAATTCAGTTTGTCTTTAAGGTTGGCTAAACCAAGTTCCCAGATACCATCCAGATTCTTCCCTCTGCCCACTTCCTTCTCCTGCAGGGTTTTCCACAGCGGCAGTATGGGTGCACTAGCAGCTCTGAGCTCACCTCACAACAATTTAGCATTCCCAGTGGAAGGAGCACGTCTCTCTTCCAGTAATTTCAGCAGCCTATAGGTAGAACCACCTTTCTTTGGCCTCTGTGGGTCATGTGACTGTTGCTTAGCAATCACTGCCGCCATGGCTTTCACTTTAGAAGGAAGGTCAGCTTTATACTACTGAGAACATAAAAGGGTTTTTACCCAAGAGATTATCATGTGTCTACTATCCGAGTAAAGAGGAAGGAAGATGACCATGACATCTGCCAAGGAAGCCGCTCGATTGTGGAACTTAAGCCCCAAGTGTCAGGGCCTCAGCCCCTGACTGTATTCCATGATCTCCACCTATGTAGCCTCAACTCAGCTCTTTAACACGCACCAAATCAGACAGACAGACAGACAGACAGACAGATGCACACATACACACACACACACACACACACACACACACATACTGACTGACTCACCATGGAGATGTCACCAGTATAGTGTTGGAGATATCCCAGCACAGCGCCTACACTATAACACACTCAGCCTATGAACACCAGCTCTCCATTCTTTGCCTTGATGTGCATATATTATGCCTGTGTGGACCTGGAATTGCAGGCCATACACCCCTAGGCTTTCATTGTAAAGCTTGAGACTGCAATCTGAGCATTGAAACAGCAGTGTTCCACAAGCTGGTGATACAGGCCAGTTATTCATTATTGTATATACAGTGCATGAGCATGCTGTGTGTTTAGAGAGTACTTCCATATTTTGTTCCTTCTTAGATAATTTAGTTATAATCATAACAGTTACCATGTATTGACATCTTACTCTCTGTGACATGATATTCTAATATTTATCTTGCCTAATCCTTAAAACTAACTATGAGACAGTGCTATGAGCATCCGTATCAGCCACGCAGCTATGGGAAGAGCTGGGGTTTGAATGAAAGCAGTCTAACCCGAGCTGACTCCTCCAACACACTTTCTCATCTCTCCATAACTTACGGGTGCTGTCTCTCTTTAAAACTGATCATTCAGTGAAGTGAGACAAGTAGCCAGATCTCTCTAACATGCTTGTTGTTTATCGTTCTAGGTGTTTCTCCAGGTCTGATCATCTTGCTCTCCATATGAAGAGACATATCTAAACAAAACAAAACAAAATTTAAAAACAAACAAACAAACAAAAGTCAACAACAACAAGAACAAAACACCGCAAAGGCCAGAGTGGCCGTGGCAGCAGCCGATGTCCGAAGGAAATGCCGTGAGGCAGAGGGCTGGACTTCAGGCGAGGAACACTGCCTCGCAGAAGAAAGTTCTCGCTTACAAACCTCTGTGTACATACATGTACACGCACACGTACACACACCCTCTCACACACAGACCCACACACATACCCACTGTCATGCACTCAACTATATTTAAAGTATATACGTCTATTTCTTATTGCCTTGCCCTAGCCAGATGGTAGAAGACAAGGAAGAAGGAAGCCAGGTGAACTCAGAGAGCACTGGCTGCCGACTCCAACGCTACTGGATTACTTCCCGCTGTTGCCGATGGAAAAACAGAGCAAACAGATGTCTCCGTGGTGGCCAGCAGTCCTAGAGGCTTACATAACTTACTTCTCAGTGCAACGTGATAAGAGAATCCAACATCTTAGGGTTGCATATGTGTAGCACTAATGTTTCTTTTTAAATAGTTGGGGGAGATTGACCTAGAAAACCAAATTGCAGTTTGGTAGCCAAACTTAACTCCTGGTTTATTTGTCCTTTGTGTGTGAAAAGTCCTACTATTCCGTACGTCAGACTTCCTCACAGAACTGTCGGTTGGTTTTGGTTCTTCTTAGGACCATTGAGATCTTTTGAATTGCTACCAAGGCCTTAGCGGCGGCAGACTGTGGATTTACACCTTACACCTTTCTGGCCTGCATCTCTCTAGACTTTACTCTCGAGGGAGGAGTTTTCTTTTCTTACTTTTTTTGACTCTCGCACATCATATGCACTAGGGATTCTGGAAACTTCTAGCATGACTGCAAAGTGGCCAAGAGAATAAAGTCCTTGATGATGAATCACAGTATACCCCTTGAGCCTCACCTTCTTGCCAGTGCTAGATTTTTTTCTTTTTAAATCTCTCTGTTTTTTGCTAATGAAAACTTGAAAGAAAAAAAAAAAAAGCTTATTTGGAAGCTTAAATGTTTTCTCTTTTCTCCATGGACTAAACCTCTCCAGGACTCTGTCGGCACCTGGATGTCTAGCTCTCGAAGCGGCCAATCAGATGGGACTTCAGAGTTCTCTCATCCCTCCTTAAGGCGTGATGACCTCAGCTCACAGTGAGCAGCTACTGTGCTGTCATTGCTACCCTATAACCAGTTACAGCATAGATCTCGCTAGTCTCAAAGGGCAGCTGCGTATTTAATCTAACTCTGGGTTATGACCTGACAAAAAGCCAAAAATATCACTCTTTCCAGGAGTGGGGGAATCTGCGGATGGCTCCCAAGTCTAGAGGCTTCACAAAACCCCATCCCATCCCATCCCTCACTCACCCACTGAGATCACCCACTTGTTAAATACATACTTCAAAATACCATTGTGGGAATGAAAGTTGTCCATTAAGGAAAGGGTGGAGGTGTCTCTCTTACGTGTCTCTAGGGATGTAGGGGGACGTCCTCGAGAGGCGGGGGGACTGGTTCTTTTGGCTAGGCCCACCATGGCTTGTGACCCAGGGCACCTAGGATCAACAGAGGCCTCATATTTACCCTGAAAGCTGACTCCAAGGGATTTAGATCGCTCACTTGCAATCACACACACACACATCCAATGTTGGTTTCTATCTTCCCGAATTCTTAGCTAGCTGGCACTGGCCTAAACTCCAAAGACTGCCTTTAGGACCATTAACTGGCCTATGCAAGCAAGTGGGGTGGGTATTAAGGCAGATTGTATATTTTGTATATTCTGGGACCATCCCTTCAAGACACGTCTAACAAACAAAAATGGCATTTGGTCCGTACAGGTTGCTGCTCCTTCATACCAGCTGGCTCCCTCCTGCCCTCCTCTGACTGTTTTATCCACTGACTGTTAAAATGCCGCCCATACATATTTGGGATGCAAAACTGAAGTCTTTTAAAGGAAATAATAATAATATAAGCAACACAAACACATATGACAGCAACTTTCAAGATCCTTGGCACTTGGGTTCTCAGCTTTCTACAGCTTTGGTTTTACTGAAATGTTGACTCTACTTGTCTGAGGGTAAAGAGACCGCTATGTCACAAATGCTATGGCTTCCAGTTGGACATTTGGGGCATTTCAAGGTCTAGCCTTTAGAAATTTCATTTTTGTTTTACTTTTTTTTCCAATTTAGACCAAAAAAGAAAAAAGAAAAGAAATCATTGTAAACACACACACACACACACACCACTCCATTTGCCAGAAGCAATTATGTATATGTTAGTTGGAGGGTATTAAAGAAAAAAGAAATCTGATTTATTCCAAAGATTTAAAAGTGGACATGACTTAGAAACTGTTCTGGAGCACTGCTTGCTGACAATCTCACTCTCTACTGCAATTGAGTGCATTCTGCAGCCAGGCCATCAGGGCATACCATGGGATTCTATTTGAATGTGTGCTGCATCCTTTTTGGATGAAGGATGCATGAGGACCTTGAACCTCAACTGTATTGAACTGTAGCGCCTCCAGTCAGTGCACTAGATGAAACTTTAGACTGCCCAAATTCTGTTGGTTTGTTTCTTTTTCCCCTTCTGTAGCAGTCAGTGTCCAGCATGAATGCACGCACACGCCAGGGATGATGGCATTAAGCCATGGCTGCCACGATTTACAGATATTCTCTCCCAGGCTGGAGCTGCTCTTGCTCTCAAAATGTCATTACTTAAGGTTTATAGTACTTAATTTAAATTTTTTTTTGTACTGACCAATGCAAGGCTCTATAAAAAAAAAAAAGAAAAGAAAAAAAAAAGAAATGCAAAAGAGTAATCGTTGCTGTCCGTTCCTCTCACCATCTGTGGTTTCATTTGAATGTGGCAGAACAAAGGCCCCTTGGTCCTCTTTGGTGTCTGAAACGTTTGGTAATTTCTCTTTTGTATCAGTGAGGTCTTTGTGATCTGCTCCTGACCTCTCTTGGAGCAGGGTGCACTGAGATACCATGATGGTGCTGCTTGCTTGCTTCAGAATCCTTTGTTGACTGTGGGAATTGGCTTGAGAATTTGGTGGGTGCTAAGCGCATGGCTTTGAATCTGTTCTTCTCTAGCCCCAATGAACACCTGTGGAGGATAACCAGTCCTCAGCTTGGGGCAGGCAGCCCTTGGACATTTTAGAAATAGGTTTGTGACATGTTCTCCATCCATTCCTTCTCAACTGCAGAGGTGGTTGCTTGAAGCCTCTGGAGGGAGCAGGTTTTTCAAGAAATAACCTCAACATGTACTTTGCTCCCAAGAGGACTGAGTATCTAGAATGGTGTCATGGATATTTGAAACATGAAATCCCTTTCACAATTTAAGACATTACCTCCTAACATTCCAAGGGGATCCCAGATTTGAAAGGCAAGCCTGGCATAATGTGGCATAGGCTGTCCTCTTGAGCATTCTATCCAGGGTCCAGAGTTGGCTGTGTAGAAGATATGGTTCTAAGCCACTGGCGATTTTCTTTACTTCAAGTTACGCCTCTTTCTCCTCCACGTGACCTTCAGGGATGTGGAGACCCGACATTATAATGCTGCTCCTTGCTCCTGGTCTCCTGTTCCACTGTCAGCTTACTGGCCCAGCCTCATGCCTGTGTGGATGAGTACTTTGTCCAGAAAAAAAGAGATGTTTGGATTCCATGATAAAGCTGCATTTTTGTAAAAATATTGGAGACCCCAAATGACCTTCATGCTGGCCATTTTCCTGTCCGTTCAGTTTCCTTCCCAAAGCCCTTCAACCACTCCCCTCCCTCCCTGCTGTCGCCTCCCCACACGTACCTCTACCCTTTTCCATCTTTGATCGCCTGATGATAACAGGGTAAAAAGAGAGCCAACCTCATGTCTGATGAGCAGAATGGATTCCTAGGATTTTTTTTAACTTTATTTTTAAGTCTTCTTTGAAATTAGAGAAGAGTTTATTTAGGGACTTGAATTTGGGATATGCTTCCAAATGATCTGTGTCTATTTGCATCCAAGGAAAAACAAATGGGGAGGGGATTTGATTAACTCAAGCATTCAGAACTGTCCTGCCTGGAGCCTCCACTTCTGCATCCCCCGGGAAAGCCTAAAGAAACAGTTTGCCAGAGTGATTATTTTTCATGGTTCTGAGTGATTTTCTCTGTGGAAGTCACTTCATAATGTAAAAGTGGGGACTACTTATATCTCCTCTTCTGTGTGTGTTACTTCAGACGGAAAGAGGAAGGGAGTGTGAACAACCCATTTGACTCCAGAAATCTGCTTTTTCTCCCTTCAAAAACAAACAAAAGACCTCACTGGCTAAATCTTGCACCTAGAATATTGCCCAAGTGGAAATTCAGTAAGTAGGACTTGGCTGAAACAAATTTATGAGAACTTTCCCTCAAATGTTTTTAGAAGTGGCAGACATTGGGGGCAGGAGGATACCTGGTTCTGAGTGTCTGGGTTGCATTTCGGGGAACATGGTGATGCTTGATTTGGAACCAGAGGGCCCAGCCTGAGTGTCCATTGCTGCCTTCCTGATGGCCTGTTTTTCTCTTTGAGGATCTTTGGAAGCGCTTGAGATGGACAACAGAAATATGTCAAAGTAAGCAAAATCTGCTCCTATGAAATGTGGTATCTCATGACTAATGCCTGAGCTTCAGGGTTTCTTGTTTTTAACACTTAAATCTCCTTTCTCGGTTTCTCTAAAAGATCCCAGAAAGGGGATGGCTAAGCTGCAATTAACTTTCTTATGAGCATCTTTCCAGTATAGTACTGTATTCTTCAGGTGTTCTGCATTTTTGTGTAAGTCCTCGGGAAACAGGTATCCACAACGGGAGTGAGATCAAAGCCGTCACTTAGCAAATATCCCAAACAAGATACTCTTTTTCAAACAGGGCTTCCTCTCTGTGGTCATGAGGGAAGGTTAATGTGTTCTTGGTTGGGGACCGTTTATACGATTTTTTTCAACTGTGAGCTTTGGAATCGTAATTGCTTTGACCCCAGCTTCTGTCTACTGCCATACAAAGGACCCCACGTCAGAATAATGAGGGTGGTGTGTGTGCACACACCTGCATGGGCGTGCATACGTACCTACTGTACCTTCACAGAAGGAAAACAGGCTACTGAGGTATAAGAGGGGTAGCCACCAGTGCCTAATCTCTTTTGGGGGGATGGATGCTTATAATGCCAGTATATAAAAACCACACCACTGGGAGTTAATTCCACATACAGGGGAGGGCAGTGGGTGGGGAGAGGGGACATTTCAGTCCTAGCCTTTGGGACCAGAGGCAGAATAATTTCTGTAAAACGAGGTCCTAAAGATGTGGGGGCTCATTGGCCTTTTTCTTTTTCTTTTTCTTTTTTTTTTTTTTTTTTTGCTCCCAGCATGCATTTCCTAACCCAAGCTCAGACAGTTTGATTTTTCCATTTTCACTTCTGCTTCATTCCAGGGAGGAAAGATACACCTGTTAGGGCCAAGATCTCCTTGCTAACACAGAGGCAAACTAAATGTTTAATGTTTTTGGAGCCTCCCCTCCTTCCCTCAGACCACTGCACTACCCCCCAGTCCCCTCCCCCTCCCCCTGCACTCCATCCCGTCTTCCTGCTCTCAACACAGATTTCCCAGCCACCATGACTTTTCTTTCTACTCTCTATTATCCTCTTCACAGTTGCTGGAAGAAATTTAATTTTGCACTATACATTTTTGTTTTGCCAGATGTGTCTAACAAGTGTGTTTGGAAAGACCTGCTCCCAGCCCCTCCCCTCCCCCCACCTCCCTGTCACATTCTCTCAGGCCTTCTCTGGTATTTATAATATATCACAGAAGTACCCAGTCTTATAGCCCTCGGTTATGCCTTTTTTTGACATTTTATTTTTTTTAAGCTTTTTATATATATATATAAATATATTACTTTGTCAAGTTTTTTTGCTGTACAAAAGTCTTAAGATTTAAAACTATTATTTGTATTATATGATGGTGGTATGTTAATGTTACAAAATTATTAATGAAGAAAAAATTTATTTTTGTTACTGGTCTGTTTCATAATTCTTTTTTAAATTGGTATATTGTAAGATATCTATGCAAAAATGTTATGTGACGCATTTTTATTTAAGAATGTAATATGTGTAATAAACAGTAGAATGTGTTTGGCCTTGGAATGGTTCACTGTATTCCCCTCAGCTCATTTCGTTAGGGGTAAAAAAAAAATTTCTCAAATAGACAACAAATGGCTCCTTATGTTCTTCAAACAACTTTTCTCTCTCTGGAAGGGGAGGCAAAAAAATGTCACTTTTCTCTGGCAATGTGTACATGGGCATGTACGTGTGGGAGTTTATGTGGACACACACACCTGAGTGTGCCTGTGTGCTTTTCATGGTTTCGGTGAATTAAAGGAGAAACAGCAAATGGTTAGAGGTTATGAAAAGCAATATTTTAGAATGAGGTCGATTATGGAATGGTATTTGTTTAGGGAGCTGGGTGAGCCTTATCGAAAGCATGTTATTTGATGAGGGAAAAGGGGCAGTTTGCTCTGTGCTGGTATTAACCAGGAGTGTGTTTAGAAAGGATCATTTGAAGCGGTATGTGGAGAAAGCATGGCAGAAGAAGGGTTGAGGGAATCCCTGGGGTAAGGATGTGGGTAAGAAAGGGCAGGAAGTGACCAAGCAGGGCAGGAAATCTCAGGTGGCTCCACAGAGAAGGAACAGATATAGATACAAGCACCCCAAGAAGCAAAAGAGAGGAGAGATCTGAGAGAATTCTCAGAAGAAAGCCTATTACTAATATCGATTCTGTGCTGGGCTTTAGAAGGCGCATCAAGGTAGGAAGAAACGCAGAGAATGAAGCATCCCTCGCCCCACCAGTCTCCAGGGGTAAGCGGTATTATTAACTGGAAGCAACAATAAACACTGTCCCAGGGGACACACAGCTCCTGAGGGGTTCTTCTCCTGCTTGGGGGGTTTCTAAAATGGATATGATGGCTAAAACCTTCTATCCCTAGTCACGTAAACCTGAAGAAAAGCATCAGTGTGTCCGCATTAGGAACCATGGCTACAGGGACTGAAGCGGGCTACAAGCGCAGGTAGTGCTGCCTGCCGGAGCAGTGATCCTGAGGGGTGGGTTGGGAGCTGCCAAGAGAGAGATGGGTGATACTGTTTTTCCATTTCAAAGACCAGTGAGTGAAACTAGGTGCTTGGAGCCAGAGAAATGCATTTGAAAGTCAAATTCTCAGCTACCACTTCTGAGCAGGGTGAAAGGCAGCAACTTGACCCAGTGAGGGTTGGCCCAGTAGAGCTGTGGAATTCCTTAGTCCCTGGCTTTTCATCAGCTTCAGCAGATAAGCAATTTAATTCTCATAATCAAAATCACCCTCTGAAAGCTTCTCTAAGCAAGAAGGAAAAAGATAGCTTTGCAGCATTGCCTGGACCAAGGCTCGCTCCTCTACTCCTTGGTTTATGCTAAGGTATCATACTGGACATTTTAAATGGCTCACAGCCGGCACTGTGCCGGAATGCTGACAAGAAAGGGTGAATCTAATCTATGTGCCATAAGGAAACAAGATGGTTACATAAGAGAGAAGACTGAAGCATCCTCTGTAGTCACAAATTTCGCTTAGAATAGGTTGAAATATACATTTCTCACTTCACAATCTTTTGAACATCCTTTTTTTTTTTTTAAAAAAAGCATTTTTATTTGTGTGTGTGCATGAGTGAGTGCCAGTGTGAACACACATGTGCGTGTGTGCACACACACACAGCATGGAGTGTATGTGGAGGTCAGAGGACAACTTTCAGGAGTCAGTTCCACCTTGTGGGGCTCAGAGATTGAACTCAAGATGGTTAGGTTTGTTGGCAAGCAGCTTTAATTGTTGATACATCTTGCTGGCCCTTGAGCATCCATTTTATGCAGTATAAATTTGAGAGAAACTAGTCTAGTCTATGGGCTTTGCTTGCCTGGCCCTGGAAGATTATACTTTATGTGGAGTAGTTTTATGGGTTTTTTGTTTCGTTGGTTTTTTTTGTGATCTTTGTCCTCTTTGGATATGGCAAAGTTTTTGTTTGCCCCTTTATAGCAGGTCGGAAAAATGAGACTGGGAATGTCTTAATTAGAAAAAGAAACATAAAACCTGCAACTGGAGTCCAGTAGTCTGAGAGGGTGGCCTGGCTTTCTTTGGATGTGAAGAATCTGAGCATGCTGCAGCTGTAATATGAGGCTACATGGATACATATGGATACACATGGATACATATGGATACACATGGATACATATGGATACACATGGATACACATGGATACACATGGTCACATATGGATACATATGGATATACATGGATACACATGGATACATATGGATATACATGGATACACATTGATACATATGAGGCGGTGTATCCAGTTGAGAACAGTGGACTAAGAAGTCTCAGAAAAAGCAGAGTTCAATGGAATTGATAAATAATTTAGTGTTTTTAGCTCATCTTCCACTTACAGATTTAGAAGAGGAGATGATTATGATTTTTAACTAAAATAAGATTTGGAAGCTACCTAAAAGTGATGAGTCTCCGGTTGACCTATGATGTGCCAATTTCCCGATTTCAGCTCCCAACTCTCAATGTTTTATCTGATATTTTAAAAATTGTCAGCATTAACTGGTTTGAATTTTATTACCTTTAAAAAGTACATCTGATTTTGCTATAGCTATACATACAACCAAGGCATTTTTTTTAATGATAAAGTGTCCAAGAAAATCTACAAGAGGATGAGAGGCCAATAGTTCTGTTTCAGAAAATTTTTGATTTCCCAAAGCTAAGTCCAGTTTCTATCAAGAGTGTACAGATTGAATAGAAACTGTCCACTAATATAACCATTTACACTCTTAAGTAGAGAAAATGGATACCCTCAAAGACAAATACTGCAAGGTATCATTTATAGAGAGAATCTTAAAATGTTGAATTCATAGAGGCAGAAGAAGGCCACAACAGGCTGAGTGGGGCTGAATGGAGGAGATGTTGGTCAAAGGAGACAAAATTACAGTTGGAAGGAGTAAGTTCAGTAGAGCTATTGGACCACACACTGACTATAGTCAATTAGAACGCATTCCTTTTTTAAAGATTTGTTTTTAGTATGTTCTGTTTGTGGAGGTGGGGGCATGCATGTATGTGCATGTGTGAGTGCAGGCTGCATGAAGTGCAAAAGAGGGCATTGGAGCCTCTGGAGCTGCAGCAGGTGGCTATGAATGGCCTAATGTAAATTTTAGGAAAGTAACTCAAGCCCTCTGCAAGAACAGCAGGCATCTTAGTGGCAAAGCCATCTTTCCAGTCCCAAATATTTATATTCTTGAAAATCACAAGCAGAATAGATTTTAAGCGTTCTCATCACAATAAATAAATGGGTGGGTATGTGAAGTAATATGCTAATTAGATTGATATGAGTGGTCCACCATTCAATTCAAAACATCACATTCTATAATAAACATATACTATTTTGAAAGTTAAAATAGTAACAATAAATAAAGAAACTGGGGCTTAAGGAGGGTCCATGATCTTTATTGGTGCCACATTACACATGTGACAGAGGTGACCTCCAGTTCCTTGCTTCCTAACCTAATAAACTTACATTCTGTGTCCCTGCTTTAGGGAAACCAAGAACTACCTCAGTGTTTCAAATCACACCAGGCAACACTGGTTCCATTTTCTTGTTCCCTCCCCACTTACCACAGACGGTAACCCTCAGGGTACCTAGAGTACAATGTGTCTCAGAGAAGTCTACCAACTCCACTTGAGTCAGTGGAGTTTAGAGAATTCCACCTTGCTCAGGTTCATACAGAATGATGAATACCGATGCACAATGATGAATGAATGAATGATGCACAATGAAGTCAGCCCAGGGGTACTGATAGGCAGCCGTATTCTACTGGTCTTGGCTGTGGTTCTGCAGCTAGAGCTATTTGAGTGTGACCTTCAAGAGCCCGGTGATATGTTCGCACTAGTAATTATTTCCTTTGTAATTTTCTTCAGATCAGTGTGCTTTTGGTTTGTTTTTGTTTAGTGTGTTCTGTTTTGTTTTGCTTTACTCTGTTTGTTTGAGACAGGGTTTCTCTGTATAACCCTGGCTGTCCTGAAACTCGTTCTGTAGACCAGGCTGGCTTTAAACTCACAGAGATCTGCCTGCCTTCAGAGTGCTGGGATTAAAGGAATGTACCACCACACCCAGAAATCAATGTGCTTCTTAAGGCATTAAATTTAGGTTCTAGTTTTGTGCTAAGTAAAGCCATTCCCAGATCATTGGCTTGGTAACTATTTTCTTTTAAAATATAGATGAAATAAGTGAATGACTCAAAATATAACTATCCATCTTTGAATTACATTAAAATGCCCAATTGCTGTTAGTACAGGAGAGACCTGGTCTGTTGCCGTTCTCTAAAGTGTCTACTGCACCGTGTCTTTTTAGCTAATTGTTTAGCTCCTATGCCTCTCCTTGGAGCACATTTCAAATTGAATCTAAAATAAGTGCATGTGAAAATTTAATACAGACTGATTTGATGGGACGTTACTTCAGGGCACAGTGCTCTTCAGCCTCTGTGGCTTATTAGTGAAACAGAGGTGCATGAGGCTCTGCTTCACTTTCCCTGCTTCAGAAGACCCACTTCTGAAGACATTCTCATGGTGGCTTCACACGTATGTTGTGTGCTGTTTGTTTGGAAATTGAGGAGCCTCGAGTATGAAGTCCCAATAGCAAATTCTCCCCTTTATTCCTGACTCATAGACAACAACAGTCAGTGCCTGAAAAGCAAAGTATGTTGGGTGACCCATTTTCAAATGGACTCACCTTCATGCCATGGTTCATTGGTTGCTAGCCAGTACCCATACCCACATGTGTACACAGACACACAACTCAGACTTCTAAATACTTTTCTAATTGTGTTGCAGATCCTTCATGTTCTATTAAACATTTATATTTTTTGCCTAAGGTCTTTCCTATTTTGTAACCTAAGCTAGCCAAAAAGAGGAAATTCTTTCTGTCTTATCCATTCTTACTATGGACACACGTTAATATAAATGAGTTTATTCTTCCACATGAAAGCCTTCCAAGCACAGAGATGATGGGAGAGACTGAGATTTTAGGTGAAAGAAACAGAGACAATGGCCGACTTTAGAGGGAAAACCAGCCAGACAGGCTATGCTTTACCCATTCCTGCCAGGCCAGGGGGCAACCAGGGGATCAAGGGGCTAAAATAGTGTTTGTTGTCAGTAAAATCTCCCACGTGATCAAAAGAAGAATCTTCAGGAACCCAGGTCTGCAGAGCTGACCTCAAGGGTCAGCTACTGGGAAATAGGGCACCTCTAGATAAATAACCTTGGCAAGTGCATATCCCTACCATGCAGATGGGCTTGATTCTCTTCTTTGAAGTGACAGCTTCCAGCACCCTGGTCTCTCGTCAACTGGCTCTCTAGACTGTTGAGGATGATTGAGCCACAGTGGATATATTTAAAGGCACGTCACTGAGGACTCTAAATATCATCAGAGCCGAACCAGCAATGGCATATTTTCTGCTATTCCATAATATACTTGTTCTTGGCATTAAAACTGCAAACTATTTTGAGACGTCTGGGAGTTACTTACAGGTTTTCTGAACAAAGAACCCAACTATTAGAAATGAAAAGTGCAGGTTATGTTTATGTGCTCTGGTGACCTCATGGCAGAAGGTAGCCAGTGCCTGATAACTATACTAAGTAACGGGCCAAGTTAAATCTTGGCTTTGATGCTAGAAACTTTCAACTTCCAGCCTTTGGGTCCTGTGTTTTTGTTTGTTTCCTTTCTCTCTGCATTTATTCTGTTTGTCTGGCTTTCCTTTCTCACTCATCTTTCTGTCCTCCTGTCTCTGTGAGGAACCAGTTCCAAGGTCCCCATTGGGCAACTCTCTCTAGGATGGTCCCCATGCCACGGCCCGTCTTCCTCAGGCGTTTTTGCATGCTCTTTTCCTCTTCTGTAGTCACCATCTCCCAATTCAAGAGTCTCTGTTTCTCCACACAATTTAGGATGGTAATAACTAATGAATGCGATTAGTGCGTCTCCTGATTTCTCATGGTATAGTCATCAAATTGAAAAGCGCATGGCACACTCCAGCATGTCTTCACATATTAAGTCCTGTTATGCCAGGGATCGAGTCTGCCACTTAGAAGACATGCTGTGTGAGATGAGTCGGCCATATAGATTTCAATATTCCTTACTGTACATAGACAATGAAGTATATATAACAATGGAGTAGTTAGTTCATGAGACAGGATTATAACATGACCAAATGTAAGCCACTTCCCTTACTTCGTTCGCAGTCTGTCCTACCACTGGAGGGTAGGCTTTGATTTATATAAAATAATTAATTCCCAAGCAGAAATTAACAGTTGAGATTCAGACAAATGGCTGAGGGTACATTTTACATACCAAAGCAGACCTGGCCTCCAGGTTCTCTGAACATTCCTCAGGCCTTACCTGTTACAGGGCATGGCTGGTGTGCCCTGTCCTCTACCCTGAACTTTATGACTGGGCTTCCCCTCTCCCAGAAGCTTTTTTCCCTTTATAATCCAACATTTTGGTCTCCTCCCTCTACTCTCTTTCCCTCTCTGCTTTTTTCCTCTCTCTTTTCATGCATCATGTTCTTTCTTTCTCTTCTCCCTCCCCTCTGCCTCCCTCCCTCTGGGCTTCTTCCTTGGGAGCAGTGAACCTATGCTATGCAAGGGCAGCTTCCCAATAAACCTGCCTTTATATATTTTAATTTGGCTTGAATTGGCTCATTTCACTGATGGAAAATATTATTAACCTTAGTTTAGATGTATGCAGAACCTACTGTGTGCAGTAGGTTTTGTTGTAGTGGAAGCCAATGACTACGCATATCAGACTCTGTCAGCATTTGTTTTATAAGTGCCATTTTCTGTGTCATTCCAGACTTTAGACCACGATGTCCAGGAGTTAGTGCTGAAGGCTAGACAAGGATGTCTTTAACAGGCTCTGACAAGTCATTCCAGAGTGCCCTCGTGTCAGAGACACTGATATAGAAGGGATCAGAGAGCGAAACAAAGTTAATATTTTTATAAAGCAAATAAACATTTTCCTGGTTTTGTTCTGTGAAAAATATGGATTTACAAACAGCTGCAATTGTGACTTGCTAGCTTGGTGCATCTGTTGCTGGAGCTGAGTCTTCTAGGGCCTGGTACAGTGAAGATACCCCTTGCCCCTTACTTACTTCAGGTGGAAGGAAAAAAAATCACAGACAGATCCCTCTGAGGACATGCTGAAATGGAACCTCCATGGGCCTTTTCTTTCTTTTATACTTTTTCATTCATTTGTTTTTGAGTGTGTGTGTGTGTGTGTGTGTGTGTGTAGATCAGAGGAGAACTTTTAGGAATCAGTTCTCACCAGGCGTATAGGTTCTGGAGATCCAACTCAAATCTTCAATCTTTACAGCAGGCATCCTTATCTGAGCCCTGTGCCCAACCCCTCTGCATCCTTCCTGACCACGATCCTCTATGGGCACAGTTCCTTGGAGATATGAGTCTTCATTTTGTTGACTTTGAATTAGTCATCTTGTTTGCACTTGACTTCTGGTAATCTGCACAGAGATGTGCTCTGACAAAGCGCTAAGTGGAATATAGAATACTGAGTCCATAGGACTCACTCTCTTTGAGGTATGAGATCACAGTTTGGGCTATCCTGGGCTACAGAGGAGCCAATGAGACCCTATCTTCTTTGAAGTCCTATATGTTTTTAAGTCTCTCTTCACCCTCCAAAGAAACTTAGGACTGAGCATTTGAAGGAAACCTATGCTAGAAAGAGGTAGAATTATGTCTGTCAACAAAGCATTTTTAGTTAAGTCTAGTTCTATGTCCATATTTTATCAACTACCATACGGGAAGGACTATGTGTCATAGTTGGAGAATATGGGCTTCTCCATATTCTGAGAAAATTACTCTAAAAATAACCTTTCTGACAGCCCTAATAGAAAAACACAGAGTGGAATTTTGGGGATTATGAAAGTTCTTTCTTAAGATGTTCATATACAGGTTCTTGCTTATCCACTTCACCTGACCTACAAGGTGGAGATGGTGTGGGGAACAGGAAGGGGCCTGCCATAAATCTGATCTAATTTGGAAAGGGAAGGCTGAAGCAGATCTCCAGTAATCAATAGGGCAATGTCTTGTTCTGTGGTCAATGTTTACTGGCCCTGCTGCTGGAATGTGATCCCACTGTGCCTAACCCTGAGCCATTAGAGGTCACAGGAGTTCACAGAATATCCTCCTTCATGGTTGGAGTGCATGGCTCCTCAGCTCACAGACTCCTTAGTGTCCAACCAGAGAAAACTGATGTGAACGATTTGCTACGTCTTTGCTTTCTATTCCTTTGTAATTTCCCATAAAAGAGGAAAGACGATTTCTCTTCCCCAAGCCACGTTGGCAGGACGGAATGTACGAATTTGAAACGTTTCCTCCTGAAAAATCCTATTGGGAGACCAGGGGAAGCAGAGTCACAATGAGAACAGGGACTCAATTGTTCCTCTACTGACTAAGCTAACCCCATGCCTTGTCTTGCTACTGCTTGGTGGGGGTGGGGGCAGGCAAAGCATGTTTCCTGATCCTGGAAAGGAAATAGCATAAAAATGCTTTGACTGAAAAGCGAGAGCGCTAATTGATTGTTAATGACTGTGCAGCCCTAAATGTCTGGAATTTGGTTTAGATTCAATGTAATTTGACATTTGCCAACCATTATTAAATCCCTTTGATACTCTCCCCGTGCAGCCGTGATGAGCAGCTGATTGGCTCTGGGGGATGGAAAATGCAACTGGCTGGGCAGGGAGTCGATGGGTGTCTGGAAGTCAGCCATCTTCCCCTGCTGCCCAGGCTCAGCAGGCTGGCAGGGCTGGGTGGCCTTCCCACACCATCCTCTCTGTTTTCATGCAGTCTTCTGTAGTCTGTGTGTTTCCCTTGTCTTCCAAGGGGCATTCCTCTCCAGCACCTGTTCACCTGGCTCAGAGGAAGGCATCTTCTGTTCTATTGCTTTTCTGTGAATCAGAAGCCAATATGTCCTCTCTAATAGCAAAAAAAGAGAAAAGACCACACACACACACACACACACACACACACACACACAACACATATACTACCATTGTATCCAGGATTTCAGAGAAAGATGTGGAGGTGGGGGTGTGGAAAAGCTACTGTGGGAAAAATATTCCCTGTGGGAATGTGAGGATTTTCTCTCCCTTTTCCCTCCCCCCTTCCTCCTCCTTTTCTTTTCCCTCCCTTGCTTCTCTGTCCCTTCCTTCCTCCCTCCCCCCTTTTCCCCTCTCCCCCATACTTCATTTGTTTTTCTCACAACTCCCATGGTTTCTTATCTCTTGCATATTGTGCAATGTAGTTTACACCACAGACCCCCACTTTTAGTTTCTTTCCCTGCATGACCGATCACCTGGCTCCCCACAGAAGCTGATAATCTCCTAGTCCCGCATTCTAGTTTCCTGAGAGAAAAAAATATATATTTTTGATTGTTCAGGTTCGGGGCTATGGCTCAATCCCTGACAAGGCACACGTGTTCATCCTTCTAGAGCTCAGGTAAGCCATAGGCAAGGACGGAGCAAAGCATGTCACCTGGGGACTCTTCTACACAGCAAAGCCCAAGGTCTTCCCTTTCATCCTGAGATAAACTATTAGAATATTCCATCTAGCCTTGATAATAGCTGAGCTGTGTATGCTGATAGTTCGTGATGAACTCCTACCTTCAGGGACGGCGTGCCTACTCACCTTAGCAGAAAGCTGGGTTCCTCCTCATTCATACCTGTGACATCCACCTGTGAAAGGGGCTAGAGGGAAGCATAAGAATTCTTCAAGGCAGCTCCATGAGAGCCAAGAGCAGAGAGCACGGTGAGGGAAAATCCCTACTTCCATTCCAGTTGGGACAATGATATGTGTGTAAGATACATGTCTTTCTTGTCATGTGTAAAACAGTCTAATAGAAGAAACAGTAAGTGAAGGTTCTAGATTAATTTCCCTAGCTCTCCGGCTGTACCTCTGGTGAGCTGTGTGGCCCGAGGCCCATTGCTTGACCTCTCTGGGCCTTGATCTTTCTTTCAGCTGTGCTGCTATGGCTGCAAATAAGAAAAATGGACATAGTAGGGGGAAGATACCAAGCCACTTCCCCTCCAGCACTGGATCTTTTAAACAGGATTTCCTCTTGCAGTTTGGACTTCCAAAAATATTCCAAGATTCATTTTATAAACATTGAGGAGACTTGAACACACACTAATTATGAGTTATCTACCACCTATACTGTTCCAGCCCCTCTTAGCTCTTTCAAGATGTTTGCAGGAATCACTCTAGTCCATGCAAGGGAACAATTGGGGTGTCCTTGTATGCTTGCTGTGGTAGCATGCATGTTATCACAAACAGAAATTCTAATCACTGGGGGAGGGGTTCCTAGTACTGTGTAGTTTTCTTGTCATAGTCTCTTTGACTGCCCTTCTGGGTCCCCAAACACAGTGACCCCATCCCCCCACCCTTCAGAGTCTACCCCGTAGCTGGTTAGTTCACACCTGAGATGGACTTTTCCCAGCTTCTTTCTGGTCATTTCTCCAATGGCTCAATTCCTCAAAAACTAAACAATGTGTTCTCAGAAAACGGAACCTGGCTAGGAATGTTTATCATTTTCTTTGCTAAGTGTTGTTTTTTTCCATGTTGGACCTCTGATTTCCTACAATTCTTGGAGAGCACCGACAGGAAGAGGGTAGGAAACCCGTCCCATAGAGAGGCTATGATTAAGTCGACTTCGTTCTCTCCTTCCTTTCTGGGCTGGAGTGAGCTTGGTGCCCTGAACCAGCGGCTCTTGCCAGCCCCCACCCCACAGGAGGACAGTGTCTTTGATGGTGTATTTTTAGATGATCTGAACAGAATGATCCCTGCATGTCTGTCCCTCGCCAGCAGCATGCCTTTCCATTTACTTGCTTGTTCATTGGTTTGGATTTCCTTCAAAATAAAATGTAAGCAAGGCCAACACACTGTTGTTAGAAAACATTCCTGCCTTAAGAAGCAGCTTTCAAGGGGAAATGATGGAGATGGAGAAAAAGGAAGTATGCCAAGAGTTCTGAAAGCATCCCCACAGTGGTCTAAGAGGAACTTTCAGTTTTTAATGTGTGCGTGCGTGCATGTGTGTGTGTGCGCGCGCACATACATATTCATAAATATACATATTCATAAGACCAGCGGTCAAGGTCAGGTCTCACCTCTGTCTTTCTCTACCTTCTTTTTGAAACAGTGGCTCTCTCACTCGATCTGGAGCTCACCAATTGGACTAAGGTGGCTAGCCAATGAACTCCAGGAAGCCTCGGGTCTTTGCCATCACCCCCTCCCAAGTCACAGACGCCCAGCTTTCTAGCCGGTGCTGTAGATCTGGACTCAGGTCCTCCTCACTCTTGCTAACACTGGATCAACTGAGCTGTTTCCCCTCTTAAGAGATACTTGGTAGTGACTGTCACAAAGTGATCCCAGGTGGTAGTGTGTTTACAACTCTGATAGCACATCTGATTTTATTGCTTTATTATGTAGATTCTAAATAATAGTTCTCATGGCAAGGAACTATAACAGCCTCGATCTAAGCCTGTGTCCTTAGCACCACCTCTCCTTTGTATTGAGGACACTGGAGCCCAGGGAGGTTTGGCCACAGGATCCTAAATAGGAAGCATGAGATTAAAAAATAAAAAAAAGCAACTCTAATAATTCTATTTCTCCTTGGGGATGCTCTCCAGCCCATACCAAGAAAATTTAACCCAACCTCAATATGCTGTACAAAGATTTGCATCACTTAACTGATCTTTATATTTATAATTGAGTTAAAATATTCTGTAAATTTGCTCAATCAAAAGGTATGCTCTATTTTGTTTAGATTAAAGCAGGCAGCTTTGTTTTACAAGTAAAAGCACAACTACACCATTGTATTTGTTCTTTTACAAGAGGAGGCATTTTCGTTTGGTGTTGTATGATACAGGAGTTGGGATTAATTAATTTACTAATTTAGTTAATGAGTATATGCTAAGCTAAAGACTGTGCTAAACACTGGGAATTCAAAGACGCACAAGGCAATTTATATCAGTTAGAACTGTGGGTTTGTACTTATTCATTTGCTTTGGTGGTGACAGAAACTCAACATGAAGGGGCCTTGCACAAAGGGGAGTTCATCGTAAGTATCTTAGCATATACATAATTCATTGCAGGAATATAGGATGGAATATACTTCTAGAAACATTCAGACTGGGAACTCACGTGCTCAGGCCTCCCCCTCCACTCATTTATTCCACGGTTCTCTTTCTAGAGACTTCTACTTCTTTGCCTTCATATCAGAAAATGTGGCTGCCATAGCTATAAAGTGCACTTTGTCAAAGCCAGAGACACTGACTTCTTGGTTTCAATACCATAATTCCCAGGAAAAGCCAATGATGGGCTCTGTTTAGGCCAGGATCTCATCCTACATCCACTGATCCTTGACTATGGGCAGCCTTCTTCTCTTCAGTCAGGGGCATAGCCTCAGCGAACCAGCAAGGGCCAAGTGTGGTTTTACAAAGACACAGGACCATTATGATTGAGCCTGTGATATCCACATGAGATCCACATGGGTATAAGTGGAAAGCAGCTGTTCCTGGAAAGGGGGACCATGGGAAGACAACCCTGGAACCATGATTGTGTGTGTGTGTGTGTACACATGTGTGTGGGTCAGTATACCTGTACGTGTGTGTGTGCTTGTGGAGGCTAGAGATCACCCTCAGGTAGCCTTCTTCAGGTGGTGTCTACCTTGTTTTTCTGAAACAGAGCCTCTCAGTGGCCTGGGGCTCACCTATTAAGTCTTGCTTCAGGGACTCACATGTCTCTGCCTCCCCAGAACTTTGGGATTACACACACCACCAAACCAAGATTTTTTTATTTTATACTGGTTCTGGGACTCAAACTCAGTTCAACATGCTCATGCAGTAAGCACTTTGTCAGCTGAGCTAGTGTCCCAACGTAATGCTATAATTTTAATATGAGCTTGATTATGGACACATAGATCTATCTACATTGCTCAAAAACACATGGATCTTAAAAAAGAGAAACTGCCCTGCCTAAGGAGAGGATTATGGAGGATGTGCAAAGAGAAGTAAAGCTCAACTAAGCCACGAAATGTGAAAATAAAATCTGCAAGGAAAAGGTATTCCAGGAAGAGGGAACGGCATGAATGAAGCTCAGAGGCGTGAAACCAGCACGGAGGCATGAAATGATCAAACCAAGCAGTAGAACAGAAGTCTGCATCTTTAACCTAGTTAGTTACCTATCATCTATGGAGCAAAGGAAGTCCAGACATAATGAAATAAATTACATAGTATCCACTGTGATAATATGCTGGACATTGTTCAAGGTTTGCAGGATACACTAACAGGCAGAGTTGACAGGGCCCCTAGACAATGACTGAGGAGAAGTGTGTGAATGTGTCAATTAAAATTCTAGCTCAACACTACAAAGAAACAGACAAGGCACCTGAACTTTAGAATGGTTACAACAGGCTTCTCTAAGGCTGTGGCATTTGAACTAAGACCCAATGAAAATGAGCACCCACAGAGAGAGGTACTGTAGACGGGACATAGGACACAGAGCTGGGGACAGGATGGAGGCCACTGTGACCAGAGAATGGGAAGGATATTACGTTGATGAGAGGCCAAGAAATGGCCCTCTCTGAGTTAGCCCTACTGATAACTTGATAGCCAATTCCTTAGGTGACAAGACTGAGATATTCTTGCTTCCTCAGTTTCCCTCTCCTCTCTGGTCAACCAGTCATGAGTTCTTGTTCTCTAAAACAAACCCAAAATGTCTTGGTTTCTCCCTGCTGCCCCCTATGCTCCATGCTCTGGTCTAGGCTGTGGATGCTTCTGCACCTGAGCTGCACTTGGAAGGGCATTTAAGGCAGAATCTCCAACTGAAGGTTATATAAGGTGACATGCTGGGGTCACTGGCACAGCGCTTGTCTTTTAAAGTGTTCTCCATACGTTTGATCAAATTTTTTTGTAATTCCCATCTTCCTGGTACATTTCAACACGACAAAGAGATCAAGAGATTTTGGACAGGAGACTCAAATTTGTGTCCTAGTTTAAAAACCACGTGGTCTTGGGCAAGCCCTAATTTCTCTCAGCTACAAATCCCTTCTCTGTGAGTGAGGATGTGGGGTACTGAGTCATACCTATTATGCAGGGTTAATATGATGATAGATATGAAAACGCTGTGTGAGCAGAAACTCATTTTTACATGAGTGAAATTTATGAAATTGTACTTAATTCTGTTTCCTGCTGTATGTGACCTCTCAGATTTCTATACTGGAAAACACCAAAAGTAAAACATTTTTATAGTGCACTGGAACCTGAAGCTTGCACAAGCTTCAGATTCTTAAACATCAGCCTATACGATGTACAGCTCCATTGAGTTCCTGCTAATATGGAAATGTGTAACTGTCCTGCCCAGATTTGGTAGCCATTAGCCATTTTATCCATTGTATGCTTGAAAAAAGGCCACTGTAACTAAGAAACGATGTATATTTTGCTTTTGCCTTTAAACAATCTAAATTTTAAATATCCAAACGTGGCTAGTGTTTGCTGAATGGCCAGTACAAGTGCAAGCCCTCTGTATTTTCAGGGTCCTGGTCTATAAAGGAAAACCTGCCAGGGACCTTTCCAACTGTGCTTTGAGATCCACAGTTCAGAAGTAAGGAAGTCAATTCAAATACAGTAAGGGCTGAGTCCTCAGCCAGGTTTCTTGTTTTTGAGTTGAATATAATTCTAGATTTTTTTTTTTAAGTTCATAGTTGGTTTATGTATCAACAAGAGGAAAGACTTCAAAACAAGAGTCTCAAGCAAAAAGCAGCCTTGGAAGATCAGCTTTCCTAAGAAACAGTCTCCTGGGAGTTATATTTGAGCATGGAGTTGTTCCAAATTTAACAGTCTCTCTTTCTCATTAGGAAAAATAGCTACAGAGAAACCTAGAGCTGAATTTTTAAAAGGGTATGTGTGCCTAACTAAGGATTGTCTCATGATGGCCACAGTCTTAAGATCCCTAATGAAACTAGCACCGTGTGTGTGTGTGTGTGTGTGTGTGTGTGTGTGTGTGTGGGCGCGCGTGTGTGCGTGTGTGCGTGTGCGTGTGCGTGTAGGATTATCTTCCTATGCCTGTATGTTTAGACCACAATGGACAAATTGTCAGAGAAAGGAACAAAAAGAACATTATGTGGTTGAATTGTTTAGGAGAGAGGAGTGAGAGCTCAGAGAATAATCAAGATGGTGGAAAAGATGAGCAAAGGAGAGATGCTCAGGCATGAGAATAGCCTTTGAGGGGGAAATGAATACAGAGATGAAACCAAGAGGAAGAAGAGAGAGACCAGACTGGGGTGGGCGGGGTGAGCATCAGAGGAGAAACTGTGGATCCATTTGTGAAAGACACCAAGAGCAGAGCTAGCTCGCTCCTCTCTCTCTCTTTCTCTCTCTCTCTCTTTCTTTCTCTCTCTCTCTCTCTCTCTCTCTCTCTCTCTCTCTCTCTCTCTCTCTCTCTCTCATGTGTGTGTGTGTGTGTGTGTGTGTAGAGTGTGTGTAGAAGAAGAAACAGCTAAGGAATAAAAATGAAAATGACCAGAATGAATAACTTTGTAAAGAAAGAGGGGGCAAGATTGGAACAGCTGTCACCCCATTTCATTAAAGAGACACATAGGTAGCCACAGAGTCTTTGCTACTTTGGGTGCTGCTAAAATTCCAGATGATAGGAGTGGAGGCTGCTGCAAAGTTATTGAGAACAAAAGTGGTAAGAATGCTAATTTAATTGATAATAACATTACACTTAGTACAATGCTTGGGAATTTAAAAATTGCACATTAAATAAATTTAAATGACTGGTTATCATCCAATTATGATTGTTTAAATAATCTAATATAATTAAAATGCAAAAAAAGGTATTTTAAGCAATCACTCTCCTGTTCTAAATTCTCCTTTTAAGCATTTGCTCTTCAGTTCTGCAGTCAAGGCTGGAGGTAATACAAGCCTCAGGGCCACCCTATACCAAACAGGTGCAGCTGTGAAGAAGACAAATGGTGTAAAGATAGCTTCAAAATCCTTCCTTATGATTTTTCTCCTTTACTTATTCCATGATAATAGTAGTTACCTTCTTCCTTCACATACCATTGGTGTAACTTTAAAACAAAACAGAACTGTGGCCACTATACATGACAGCGTCTATACATGACTGTATCCATACATGACAGCATCCATAACTCATGGAAGAAGGATTTATTTAGGGTTATGGTTTCAAAGAGTGCAATCCATCATGACAGAAAGGCATAGTGGACCATATCATGGTGGACCAGGAAGCAGGGAGTAATACAGGAAGTGGCCAAAGGTAAAATCCCCACAAGGACCCATGCTAGATGCATGCCTGCCAATCTCCTTCCTCCAGTTAGGCCCTGCCTCCTAAGTTTCCAACATCTCCTAAAACCACCTGTCTTCTGAGATCAAATGTTCACACCTCAAGCCTGTAGGGGACACTTCACACCCATAACATCCCGTTTGTTCATTCGCCTTGGTCTCCCCATCAAACAAGTTGTCTGACAAGGTCTCAAGCCTTCTTCCTGGCCCTATTGGTTAAGTTCAACTGAAAATGGCTCACACAGGGGCGTCACAGAAAACTGTCTGATGGTGGAAAAGTTCTGGGAGTCATAGACTAGTGGACACGGCCTTGATGTTATCACCTACCACCTTTACACAGCCAGACCCCAGATTCTTCTCAGTTGGCATTAAGGCATCATTGTCCAGGAAAATAAGACAACAAACTCCCAGTTTAGTTGAGATTATCTTTTTCCTCCCCTGATAATATTCAGCACAGTAAATTTGCCTTTAAAACCACAGAGAAAGTTAAAGCTCTTAGAACCTATCTAGAAATACTCACAATCCCAAATTACTGCAGCTATGTTTGAAAATTAAAATATACATCAGCATAAGTGGGATCTTTTCTGTGGACTGTCTATAGGATCCTTTTTTCAAATTTTCTGGGCAGTTGGTGGCACATGCCTTTAATCCCAGCACTTGGAGGCAGAGGCAAGCAGACTTCTGTGAGTTTATGGAAAGCCTGGTTTATGGAACAAGTTCCTGGACAGTCAGGTCTACACGGAGAAACCTACTCTCAAAAAACAAAAGCAAAACAACAAAAAAGAAACCCAAAATTTAGTTTATTGACTACATTTCTACACTGATATTCCATGCTTCATTGACTCAAAGACGCCTGTAATTTAAAAAAAATTACCTGCCCATAAAAAGGAAGACTTACTACTGATTATCAATGGCAGATTCCTTTAACTGTAAGAAACTAATTAGGTTCAGATATATTATACTAGTTTGTAAAAAAAAATCTTCTAAGTGATAAAATAGTTTCCCTTCCAAAGTAGACATTTGTGTTGGTTCACAGACTTCTTTTTTGTTTGCTTTGTCTTTTGGTGACAAGTTCTCATGAACCATAAAATACTGTGCGGCCAAGGCTGTCCTTAATACTGTCCCACCCTCCTCTGCCTCCCTGGTGCTAAGATTGCAGCCGTGAGCTACTACGCCTAACTTTCATAAACTCTTAAATGGGTATCTTTACACATTTATCTTTTTACTTCCTAGGGTTACATTCCTAGAAACAGAACTGACTGAGCGCAAATGTGAATTAGCTTGCTTCAGCCAAGTAAGTAGAGACAATTTTTGTTGGTTTAAAACATTATTGAGAGGCCTGATAGATTAAAGTGGTGGATCCTGCCTGTTTGGGGCAATGCTGAGCCACGTGTTTGCCACCTGTGGTTAAGAATGTAAATGTAGGTTGTACCTCAAGTAAGAAAGCCCCCAAACCATTTCTGTGGCTTATTGTCCCTACTGTTCCTTTCTTTTGCTGTGGCATTTCCAGGATTCAGGATGTTTCAGGACTTAGAGATGGTGATGTCTGCAGAGGATTCTCTGATAAAAAGTAAAGACTATTCATTTCCAGGGAGCCAACCTGGACAACAGGAATATTTTTGCTAATCAACTTTATCACTTTTGTCTTGCCACCAGTTAAGGACAAGGTTAAAGGGTTGGTGACATTTGCATGTGACAATATTCACAATGCTGGTCCAGTAATAAGAAATAATACTTTGGGGCTGTTTTCCTCAGATCTTTTGTTCATTTGATCTGAAGTTGCTGAAGACCCCCTGGGTTCCAAACTGTGGGAAACACTGATAGCCATGGACAATCCTGTAATCTATTGTAATCGGGGTGTGGGGAGGTGGAGAGGTTGGGTGTGTGTGTGTGTGTATGCACGCACGTGCACGCACGTGCACGCACACACTCGAGTGCTCGTGCGCCTGCGCTGCATCCACATATAAAGTCACAGAACACCAGAAAGACATGATCATTGATTTTATGAGACAGAGTATGATTTAGTATCAAATGCATAAATAGTAAGTCCAGAATTCGAATGTGATCTGGAAACAGAATTCCCTATCTTTCTGAAAGGGACCAAGAGAAATGCTAATTTGCCGTGACCCTCTGGCAGTGCAAAGACGACACAAAGTCTGTCACTTTATGGGGAGCATCTGTGTCCCACAGTATCTCTTAAGAGTATAAGGCATATCAGTGATTGCTTGATTTTTTCCTGGAGGGTCTGAGCCACAGCTGTATCTCTGATGTCCTGTATGTCCTAGATGGGGGAGCAAGGTCACTCAATGCCAGTGTGAGGCACACAGTTCAGGGATGCTGAGAGCACACGACCAGGGGGCTGCCGTCCTAAGAAATCAGGGATTCAAGGACACATTTCCATGTCCAGTGCTGTGGACATAAACGTCTCACCCACACAGCAAGCTTCTCTTTCATCAGCAATTCAAGTCTGAGGACATGTGCTTCCCACACCAAATTTCATAAGAGAGAGGGAACGAAAGATAGATGGTTCTTTAAAAAAAAAAAAAAATTACAGAAACTGTTTCTTAAGGCAAATCCACATGGCTTTTTAGAAGCACCACACTGATGTCTGGCTGCAGGGCTCCGACCTAATAAGGATGGCAAGAAACAGACCACTCACTTGGCCCATACTGAAAAAGAACACATGCACCTGCCCCAGGCCCTCCAAGGCAGGGCATATGTTTATAAATGACATGCAGGCTGTGAACCTGAGGGCGGAGCCCCAGATGGGGAAGCAGGAGACAACTGGGCCATATGATGGATATTAATCAGAACCATGAACCAGAACACCCCAGGGCATTTCAGTGTAGACAAGGGTCCCAAATCTACCCCAGACTTCCAGGATAATAATCTCTGAGCTTCATTTCCCAAGATTCTTCTGGTAATTCAAACATGCTCCTGTGCTTAAAACTCACTAAGCCCAGAAAGGTCAGCGAGGGCCAGGCAACCTCATTTCTTATGAATTGGGGCTGCTGCATAATTAAAAAGCAGAAAGTGAACAGAGAGCTTTAACATTACACAAATAGGTAAGCACGTTTTGTAACCTGTGTCTACAATCAGGCCTGATCACACCAGGTATACATTGCGGTAGTTTAGTATCACAAGATGGCTAACGGAGTTACAAAGTAATATTTTTTAGAAGCCATGGGTAGTGTGATGCAAGAATAGAATGTAAGTTTGAGGCTGTATATGCTTCATTGTTTCTTCCAGTCTTATCAGGTCGGACTGAAGGGTGCCAACTCACCTAGAGAGATAATTAATGTGCAAAGATGACCCTGGTTTTCGAGAATCCCAGGCCTAGTGGTCATCTTGTCCCCCTTTCCATCCTGACCCTTAAAGTATCCTTGTCATGAAAGTCCTGGCTTTTGACTGTAACCATAAAAGACTCTTTGGCTTTAGAGTCAATAGTAATGCTTTTGGGGATGAGCAAGTCCCCTCCATGGGGAAATGGTTAATATTGATATCAATGAGAGCTACTCACATTTGATGTGCTTCTACTATCTTTCAGGGTCTGTACTGGGGTCAGAATGCAGACCTTCCTTTCCCACCCCAGTGGTCCAGACATCTGAGAATTTACAACTCAAGAGAAGCAGCTTGCCTCCCAGTCTAGGACCCTTTTAAGCCCTATCTCAATGGGGAAGAGGGTGCATCTTTCTCTGGCTTTCACTTGATTATCACACCTATTTCAAGCACCATCTGGGTCCCAAAGCTGATGACATCACACACGGTCTTAAGATTTGGTGGGCAGAAGTGGGTAGAACTGGAGATATGAAATCTTAAAATGAACAGAGGTTTCAAAACAGAATGCAAACAACGGGCTGGAAGGTTGCCCAAATGGCAGAACTGGTCCTTTGTGGGGACAAATTTTTGCCATCTGTGCCTCTGCCTGGAACTTTTCCTTTCTTTCTGTCTGCATCTTGACCCTTTATGAAGTCAAAGCACTTATGTTTTTGTTCAATGATGTCTCTTCTGAAGAGCTGTCCCTCTGCTGATGAGATGTGTCCCTAGCCACATCTTTTAAATTGTTCAGATGCTCTTCCAGGCTCATTCCATGGACACTCACCCTCTAAACTATCATGAGAGAGGAATTTTCAGCTTTCTACTTCAGTATCCTTTGGAAGGACACGAGAAGGCTTCCATTCGCACTGCCTCCCTGTGTTTTCTTGACACCAGGTACAATCTGACTTCTACTCCTGCTGTGCTCTCACCCTGGCCTCAGCATCCTGACAGTGTTCTGCTCCTACTGGCCTTGCCATGGGATGGAAGATGTTGCATTCCTGGTCTCTTGCTGCCTGCCATGTTGGTCTTCTCTCTCAGTTCCACTGCTCTTTTGGATCTATCTCTTCCTGGTCTCCAGATGTTGTGATCTGGAACTCTTCCTGGTCTCCAGATGTTGTGATCTGGAGTTCTTCCCATTTCCCCTCTCCACTGTCAATTCCTTCTAGGCCCACAACCTTCTTGCTTGTGCTACAAATGACACCTCTATCTGTCCATCTCATCCTCAGTCTGGACGAGGTTTTCCTACTTCCTCTGTACATTCTTCTTCAAAACTACACCTTCTGCTTTATAAAGATTCAGTCGATCATTTTTTTCTCAACCCTGAAACTCAAGCCATTATTTTCTTCCTTAATTTCCTAAATTTTATAGCCTTCTCAATCTTAAAGCAACTCCAGGTAGTTTCAGATGTTTTGGGATAGAGAGGAGCTGGCTCAGTTCTGGACCCATTCAGAGGCCAGGTCATGACCAAGTCATGAAGATGTTTTCATCTTTAATACATGACATCCAAAGAAGTCTCAGGTATTGACATCCCAAGGGTGAGAAGAGACAGTGCACTGAGGATCCTGACTGGAGATGTACACAGGCCAAGTTGGACAGTGACACACAGCATTGTGTCTACATTTTATTGTCTACATTTGGTCATCCAGCATACCAGCAAGAAGTAGTCTAATATTACCTCACTGGGAATCCAGGAGGGTTTTAATGAATGGCTGCTGCTCCCCAAGTTTCCCTGAAATGTGCATTCAAAGCCATGACTGAAGGTTCCCTCTCTTTTGAGTCCCCCCCACCCTGTCCAGTTAATCACCAGCTCTTTTGATCTCTACAGTACCACCTCCCACATCCAGCCTCAGCCTCACATTCCATCCCTTAAATCATCATCTCTCATCATGAGCTCTAACTTGACCACTGTGATGATCTTTAAACTTGGCCCTTTCTCCTTTTAACTCTCATTTATCAAACAAATATTTCTCAAGCAAAATATTCTACACACCAGATTAAATAGCGAGAGGGGACATGAGGAAATGGATAGATTTATAATTCACCTGGAAGATAGAAGTATACATACAGTTATTATTTGCTTGCTGCCTGTGATGGGGAAGGGCAGGGTACAAAACATATGTGGAAAGGGCTTCACACTCTCTGACCATTTCCTTAAGCCTATGCTACTCATTGTTCTTCACTGCCCCTCACTGACCATGGGGTTTGCCAGCTCACAATTTAATTCCACCAAAGTCTCTGCCTCCGTGTTTAATTATCATACTTGTAGAAGTCCTTGCTTGCTGGGTTGGTGTTTGTCCCACCAAACTGTGTGCTCCCTGTGTGCTAAGACCTGCCAGCATGGTCGTCACAAACTATAGAACAGTGCTGACACATGGTAGGAAGGAAGTTAGACTAGGGGGTCAGATTAGCTTTCTAAAAGAAATTATGTTTGGTTGGACAGGAAAATCTCAGAAGCTTTAACCAGGTTTGTGGTGGGAGGGAGGAGATTTGCAGGGATAACCTTATGTTCAAGGGTAGGAGGGAGTATGGCTGAGATTCAGGCTTGAGGAGGAAGAGAGTTGGGACTGAGAATGGCATTTTGTGAGCTGTGTGTGTTTGTGTATGTATGTGAATGCATCTGTGCATCTGTCTGTGCACACACATGTGTGCATTCAAGCATGTGTGTGTGTGTACAGGCACATATATGTTTCCTCTAAGACTGATGAGAAGCCACAGGAAGACCCAGTTAGAGTTCTAGATCTGTGCTGTTCTCTCTTGAAACAACTGGACAAGAACAGGATGAAGCTGGAGAGCCTAGGAGAACACCAGTAGTCCTAGTTCTGTGAGCCAAACACTTTGAGGGCATTTCACACTGGTTTGTCTAACTCTGATGATGTGCCTACAGGGAAAGCCTCCAAAAGGGGAGCAATGTAGGAAGCTGGGTGATTTCTACACCTTTATATTTCTATTCTGGCTGCCTTTCCAAATAAAGTCATGCCTTCTTTTAGGGGCTTTCCACGATTGGCTCTTACTCCAAATCATTGCAAACTATCAGAGTTAGATAAATCCATTTGGCACAGGTGTGTGTCCTCTATTTCGGTAACTTTATATTCATTCCAATGTTCCTTCAACTTCTTGAATTGACAGAAATGACCTATTTATGTTATTTTGTTAAAATATGCTTATAGGAACATAATCTGAGCACACACACACACACACACATATATTCATACTAGGCTGTTTGTCACTGATGATAGGATCTTTTCTTACATACTAGAATCTTAAGAGGGGAAAGGGGATTAGTCTAGTCTTCATGAAAGAGTGCTGCCTTGGGCTACTCCACAGCACAAATGTAACTCATGGCTTTTGTTCAGTTTGACAAGTCATTGTTGATGGATTCTCTGACTCTCTTGGGGAGAGCGTTAAGTGAAAGGAGTTACTGGCACTGTACAGTGAGTGCCCTCCTGGAGGCCTTCAAGTCAGATTCCACCTTCCTGTGGGTCAAGGTGTCCCTCTTGTCTAGGGACTTTTCATGTGTCCACCATTAGGTATTCTAGCAGGTCTGAACTGGCTTAAGGGAGCATATGGCCCTTTGTCTGGGTCTTTGATTGACAAACTCACTGGACAAGGCAGTAAGGGACTTTGTTTTAGTCCCAGGTGAGGCTGGAGGGCTGTTCCATTCTGAAGTGGATATTTCTTGTTACCCTCAGCCTTTCTTTTCCTATTTCCCACCTCCTAACTCTAGACTGCCAAGGCCAACCTTGCAAGGTGGAGGCAGAGAACTGCGAAGGACCCAGTGGGGTTTTATCGCTTAAGTGCTTGTGCTGTGACTGGGAGTAGGGAAGCGTGTTTGGAGGAAGCAGAGTAATTGACACCTGGACAGCCAGTTATTCACAAACTCTAGGAAGCAAAAATGAAAAAAGCTCTTTTGTATCAAGCCCGTGTCTCCCCTGTCACGGCAGAATATGCCGGTGATAATTGCAGCTGAGGTGGAGGCTCTGGGTGTTAGGACTTCGTTTACCACCCCCACCCCCACTTCCTTTGTCTTTCAGACCATGCCTGCCTCGGAGCCTTCTGTTTTCTTCAACTGCTATTCTTCTTTTTTATTTTTAATAATGATTAAAATTGTGGGCACCTCTGTTTCTAGGGCCTTTTTTTGGATGGCTTCCCTTTTTCATTTTAGGTGGGTATAACGTTTACATGCAAGGGCTCCCCTCAAACCTTTTAAAGAAAACCTCCATCCCCAATAGCTCTTAGTACTGCTGCACTGAATCAGGACCATGCTTGCTGACTCTGGGTGTAAAAAGATGTGACTACACAGAGCTAGCAGAGAAGGAACCTCACCAGTTTGTATAAGACTCCCTTTACAAAGCAGCACCTATCAGACACACGTGTAAACTAAATTTAACTGGAAGGATCTCAATTAAAACTACATCTCGTGTGTGTGTGTGTGTGTGTGTGTGTGTGTGTGTGTTTGTACTCAACATAAAATATAATACAAAGAACAATACAAAGCAAGGCACGACAGTGTCAGTGCTGCTTAGAACGAAGTAATGACAAGCCATGCTGCTGAGGTTCTAAGGTCCCTCTCATTGCCAGCATCTATGGATAGGATTGACAGCAAAGAGCAATTAAAAGAAAGTAGAATTTTTTAAACTCAAAGAATTTCATCAACCACAAACTGTCCCTGGGGCTATCAATAGTTGACCATTCTTTCCCTGGGCACACTCTTAGAATGAAGGCTCCTCCCACACTTTCCAGCAAGTAGGGAGCTTGCAGGTTCTCCTTTATGCCTGTCCCAGAGGCCCAGGTAGCATGTTAATATACTACATGGCCATTTTAGATTGCATACTTGGCAGATTGTCATTTCGTTTTCTCAAAACCAGATCCTGAGAGGAACATGAACTTGATCTGTGCCATAAATCGAGGTCTAATACATGGTGAGAGTCTTAACCCTTCTCTTGCCTGCTCTCTCCCCTGTAGATCTCTGGGCTCTGCCTTATGCTTCCAATACCATTTTTTTTTTTTCCTTTCTTAAATCAATAGGTCTCAAAGGCAAACCATAGAGCTCATACCGTATCTGTACATGGAATCCATATATGGAATCCATATACATATATGGAAAAAGAAAGGCCGATAAAGGGAGAAAGGGATTCTTTGACAAATCAGTGTTCTTTAAAAAATGTTTATGGATAGGAAAGGGAGGGGGAGCCAGTGGGAAGAATACCACTTGGGTCTAGAAAATCTCCTTTGGTTTGCAGTATTTCCTCTCCCCCAATTAAGGAATTTTCTTCTTTTGCTGTTATTAGTATTCTCTGCCGCTCCTCCCTCAGCCTTAGTTATGGCGGACCAAAGCCTCCACCCTTTCCAGAAACTGCTCAGTGGCACCAGCTGAAGCAGAGCTCACCTCATTGGGCCGCACTGCTGTCTCCAGGCCACACAACCTGAGCAGAATGCTGTGCACAGAAAGCAGGTTTCTCATCCCTCGCTGCATCCTAGGAAGGCTAGTAGTTGTCTTTTTAGCTGTCAGCAGTTGTTCTTTCCTGCGTGTCTTGAAATGTAGAAAATACACATTTTAATGTCTCTAAGCAGAGGGGATGCCCTTAAAGGATTACAGAGGGCGATATTATTCAAAAATATACTGCCTGGAGTCCTTAACAGTCACTCTCCACAGGGCTTGTGCCTTCTCAACAGAGGTGTGGGATAGCCTCAGAATCTTCAGAGTCAGTATGACACAGATGTCCTGGTTTTTTTTTTTTTTTTTTTTGTCAACTTGACATAAACTAGAATCATCTAGAACCTTAATTAAGCAATTAACCTTCACAAGATTGCCAATAGGCAAGCCTGTAGGGGCATCCACTATGGGTAGTGTACCCCGGGGCAGGTGCTCCTGGATGGTATAAGAAAACAAACTGAGCAACTCATGGAGAAGAAATAATTAAGCCTCGATCCTCCATAGTCTCTGCTTCAGTTCTTGCCTCCAGGTTCTTGCCTTGAACTTTTGACTTGGCTTTTTTGATAATAATCTGTAAGGTATAAAAAACTTTTTCACCCCACCTTTTTTTTTTTTTTTTTTTTTAGTCATGATATTTTATCACAGCAACAAAAAGCAAGCTAGAACAGAAGGGTTACAAGGTAAAGATGCTCACTGAACATGCTTTCAAAGCACTGGGTTCTCATTTGATACCCATATGACCATCATCAAGTTACCTAAACTCTCCCAGTCTCAGTATCCCAATTGATAAAAATGGTAAGAGACAGACAACATGGGGGAAGAACGAGGTATAATCAAAGTGCTCTGTGTATATGGATAGAAATGTCATAATGAAACTCATTATATTATACACTTAATCTACTCAAATAAAAAAATGAATGGACCCAGTACTTTTTACAATTAATCTGTAATAAAGTTTTGGAAACGAGGATGATAATTGTGACACTTAACTCAGAATGCTTTGAGAGAATTTGATTGGCTAATGTGAGCAATGTGCTTAGCTATTGCTTTTGGTGGCAGTAAGGACACTGCAAAGCACAGTTGAGTTATTGATGCTATTCCTCTTGTTTATCTCCTAATAATTTCAATTTTTGATGAGTTGACTTGACATTTGATTAAAGATGTAATCTGTATCTGTGACATGATAGGGTCAATTTAGAAAAGTTGAATCCCTTCTAAGTACTCAGAACAGAGGGAAGTTAATGCCAGAATTCACAGTATGAGGGGTGGGGATAGGGGTGGGGTGTAGAAGAGAGGAGAAGCCACACAGGAAAGTGGTGATTCAACTCAGAAATTAACCAGAGCAGAGGCTGTTGCCCCACTTAGGCCTGGAGAAGCTTAGAGAAAGGCAGTGTTACAGAATCCAGGGTCTGTAGGAAGGCAGCGAGAGGCACAGAGAACACACAATCACTACTGTAAACTACTAGCTAAGGCAGACATTCTTACCCAGGGCCCCTAGTCTTCTGGCCCTGGACTCTCTCTCATTGACTGAACCTGGCCTGCAGCCTGATAAGAGTGAAATAGGGAAAAATATGCCGTTTCCTCCACATTAGCAAATTCAACAGAGATGGGTGTCTACCCTGAAGTTCTTCATGGCTGTGTGGTTGGGTGACATTACTAGGTGACATACTCAAGATGCCAGAAGGAAGCCACCTAGATCTGGGTTTCAGTATTTCATTGGGCTGTCTAAAGAAATGGATGTTTGAACCAATGTGGTTCTATTTGAGGTACAAGATATTAGGAAGTATGACACACAAAGCTGATAATCCGTTTTTGTGCTATTTCCTTTTCTTCTCTTCCTTTGAGAAAGTTCTCACAACCATGAATTAAAATATGTGAATTACAATATGCAAATTAAAAACACTCACAGTAATAATTGCTCCTCTGTGACCAAAATTATTGACAAGAAACAATTAAAAGGAGAAAGGGTTCATTTTGGCTCACTGTTTCCTAGGCTCTCCGATCATCATGGAAGGTCATCTCAGCTCGTGGTTGTCAGAGTCTTTAGTAGTCTATTCACATCGCTGCCCAGAAGCCCAGAAAAAGGCAGGAATCAGAGGCCAGGTAGAACTTCGGAAGAACCCCTCCCCCAAGTTCCTAGAACCTCCCCAAACAGTGCCACCAGCTGGGAACCAAACATTGAAAGCATGAGCTTGTGGTGAGACATTTTGGATTCCAACCATAGCACTTGCCCAGAGGCTCCATTCTTAACTTACCCATGCTGTCTGTATGAAGCCATTACTGTCCATGGTGAAAGAAAGCAACTTTGCATTTGTGGAAGCCCAACAGTGATTCTTTGGTGCATTCAAGAGAAAAATAGCAACCTTACAGAGTCGCTTTCATGGAGGGCTGTCTCTGAAAATGTTACCAGTCTTGAGTATAAACGGGCAGTCGATCAAGATTCAAGCTGATCTCTGCTGTAATTGCCCAACCAGCTCCTTGGCTTCATCTCTCTGTCCTAGGCCATAACGCAGTTTCTCACAAAGCGCGGCTCTGGCTCTCTTCCCAGCACAGGCTGGGCTCCCTAGCCATTTCATTACCAGAAATTACAGTGATCATCTGCCTAACTGGGAACAGCATTATCTGAAGCACAATTGGAAATAAACTGAAAGTGTAGGTGGCCCCGAGATAGCTAATCAGAAATGTGACTAGCTAGCATGTCACATCACATCTGAGAAACATCACAGGTCCTTTTATTGGTCAAAGCACCCTGATTGCCACAACATAGCTGCGAAGAATAAAGCAGTTGTGGTATCTTCAGAGGCACTATGGTGGGGAAGGACGGGAGGGCTAAGGACTGAGGCTTTCCTTTCTATGACCCATGTAATACACCAGTGATGTGATCCGATTCCAAGTCAAGAACTCTTTCCCAGTGGGAACAGGAAAATGGGAAAAAAGTGGGACCACTTATGTCCAGAATAATATGTGGTAATTTAATGGGGTAGCAGGACACATGCTTCAAAAAATAAAACTGGGGGAGTTTTCCCAGAAGAAACCAAGCATTAGAGTCTAACTGTTCGTGTACCTGCAAATTGTGTGTGTGTGTGTGTGTGTGTGTGTGTGTGTGTGTGTGAATCTTTCCAGATGAGTCATGGAGAATGTCCTAGTAAAAGGTCACCAACTATGCCAAGACAAAGTCCCTTCTCTCTAAGGCAAAGCAAACACACTGAGAAAGGAATTGCACGCTCACTTGTCATGGGAACAAGGTTGTCCCCTGTATGTTGTCTGTGGTTACCATCGCAGTCATGAAGCCATGTGAGGTTTGGTGGGGCTTTTGATGGATGTTTTATTCAAGCTAAGTGAGATGGAGGGCCAAGTAGTGAGACAGCCAAGTGAACTGCCACTTCCTATGAACTGGAGAGGAGGAGTAAGGATCTAGAATGTCAGGGCCCGGTGATGCTCTAGGTTCTCTCTCAAAAGGCTCCAGAGAGCAGAGAGAAGTTGCATTTTGTAGCAGGTATTGGTGGCAGGAACTAAGAGGAACATTTCTGGACAGCAATGATGGCTGGTAAGTTAGCCAGACCTGTGACCAGAGAAAGCATGAATAATAATAATAATAATAATAATATAAGATTTAGCTTTGATTGGCACTCTCCATACATTAAACATCAGAGATGTGCCCCAAATGATTTGCAGCCTTTGACAATGATGTCCTAGGAAAAAGAGCAAATATTGACATTTCAATAATGTTTGCCCAGCAATCAGTGAGGGGTATACAGCATTCTGGGTATCTATGTTACTGGAATCAATTAGGAAAACAGAGAATTGATACCCTCCAATGAGAAAACACATGGTAACTTCTGACATTGCAGATAACACTGGCTCTGCAAATCATCTGTGAAGTCATAGGCCTGTCATGTGCTGTGATCCATGTACACATAAGGACTCAGGCTGAGAATACAGTCTTACCTCAGCTCTGCCTGCTGCACACTGTCTGTTCTGCATCCCTTCTCCCATTGGCAGTTTCCATCCTGCACAGCTAACTCCTGCCCTCCCTTAGCCTTCCCTCTTGCCTTCCTCCTTCTTTTCTTCAGTTCTTTCTGCCTTCTCCTGTCTGCCTTTTCTCTGACTGGGAATAGCACTATCTGAAACACAATTGGAAGTGACCTGAAAGAGTGAAGGTCGCTCTGTGATAGCTAATCAGTAGTGTGACAACTGGCAAATTCTTCCCCTCTGCCTTCATCCCCTCTGCCTTCATTCCCATCCTGTCTCTCTTTCTCCCCCTTCCTCTCTCTCTCCCTCCTTTCCTTCATTTCCCTTCTCCTCTTTTTCATTTTTCCTTCTTTCCTCTCTCCTGCCCTCCCTCTTTCCTTCCCTCAGTCTCCTTCCTTCCCTTCCTTCTTTCGTTTCACACATTTGTAGAGAATCTACCTTGTGCTAGCACTATTATTTTAGAATGAGTAAACTCTGTTGGTAAAGGAAGGAAGTTATAAAAAACAAAACCCACAAAGTAAAATATTTTTATTGAAATTTTTGATAGTTTCCCATATAGTAGAACCAAAATGGAAAGTCTTGAGATATACAAGAATTCCTTCTTATCCAAGTGAGATATTCCAAAACATGCAGTGGGCACCTGGAACCACAGGTAGTACCAAGCCCTGTGTATATTATGTCTTTCCTGTATGTGTGTGTGTGTAAATACTATATATGTATACATAAATATATACACTATACACACACACATATATATGATAAGCTCTAGTTTACAAATTAGGCAGAGCAAGAGATTAATGATAGGAACTAATAATAACAGAACCTTAAAACAATGGACTACAATAGAATTGCAAGTCGCATTATTCTAGTTCTTTGGGGGTTATTATCAAATGAAATAAAACGCTCTTGAGCAGAAGCCCTGTGTTACCCAGGGCAGTCAGTTTGACAACTGAGACAGCTCCCAAGAACTAATGTATAGGTAACACACCTTTAGGGGTGCTGGCCCATGGTGTCATTCAGGTAGGAAGAGGCCAGACAGTAGGAGACTTCATCACAACCACAATTCAAAAATTGCACACTGCTTATTTCCAGAACTTCCCACTTAATATTTTCAGACCATGATTGACAGCGGGTACCTGAAGCTACAGGAAAGTGAAACCTCAGGTAAGTGGGGGTGGATGACATCTGTCCATTTAGCTGTGTTCAGTGCTTTCCTGGGGAGTGTTAGCGGCTCCTTGGCCTCTATGTAATTGCTTCTGTTTTCCTACCTTCATCACCTCTTTCCTCTCTCCCTGCTTTTCATTGTAATACCTATTTAAATGTCCTGACCGGGTGTTTTAAATACGTCTATATCGATGAAAACGCCACACACTAAAGACTACTTTCCCGTTTTACTCACTATTGTTTTGGGTCATCATCTCTCCCTTCTCATCTCTTTTCTCCTGTGTTTTTCCCAGACAGATTTGAACTTCCTTGAAAGTAAAGATATACTAGTTTGTCTCACAGTTTTTCATTAAGTTTCCCCAAATAGCTAATATACCAAGGGGCAGGTGGGAGAGGGTTCATGTAATAAATGTTGACTTGAACTGAAAGGTTTAGAGCCTAAGTTTGTTGAGGTAAGTTTGTCCACTTGCGTGATGTATTCTTGGTTGCTGTCCTGGTTGTCATATATAGTCAATGTGTCCCAGGAAGCTGAATTTTAAAAGCACTTTTAATCTTGGACATTGCGATGCCTTCTGTTCTACTGCCTTTGGCATATCAAATTTCATCCATGAAGTAGCTGTGAGATTCCATTGGCAAAGGCGGCCAGTTACAAGGATTTTTAAAGCAGGGGGTAAATATGTACAGAGCAGGCAGGCTGGATGAGGCTCATAGAGATCATTATTTCCTCTGACTAAGATGGTTCTAAGAGCCAGCTCATAATAGCTGTAGACTCTGGGGAGAGTCCCTATCCTCAGCTTTTTGTGGATGGAGAAAGTTTATTCTTGTTTGTTTTGATTTCATTTGTTTTCATAGGTCCTCTTTTGTGTTAGGGAAGAAGTGTCTGGCCATCACTGGGGTAGGGGGAGGTGAATGCAATCCTGAGCCTGCAGGGTTGGGGATCTCAGCTCTGGCCAGGCACCCTCCAACCTGCTTAGATGAAGAGGGTTTTCACAGCAGTGGGTGGTGCCATAGCGATAGCATGGTTGCTAAGGATGTCATTATCACTCTGATTGTAGGAACCGGTGAGTTAATTGGCATGACCTCATTCAGGCCCTCCAGGGCCTACCTGTTCACAAATTATACAGGAGACAAAAAGTTGATCTTTTTATAGTGTCAGGAGGCAGCACCTGTTAACATTTAACAGAAGGTTTGAGAGAAGCTGGGGTACACCGTATTTATCTACCTGTTATCTTCTCACCCCGAGTAGCTTCCTCATCGCTGAATAGTCTCAAGACTTACCCTTCTAAAGAGTCCTTCCCGGTTCTGTTTCCTTTGTTCCCTCTAGAGGAAGTGGGATTTTTTTTTTCCTGGTGGGAAAATCAGCCATTAAACTGAGGAAGGCTTGAGGAAATGAACCGAAATGTCTCGTAGGAAGAAAAATAGCACTATGAAGATGAAAAGGAACCGGGGATAATGGAGATTGATCGCTCGATCTATCTATGGCCTCAAATAAAACTGATCGTATTTAGCATGTTAGGTTACAGTTAAAAAGCTTCGTTGTTTCGGTTGGGGTAATACAGTTTCAGATTTTCACGGGGAGCCATTTATTTATTTTTGCATTTGTGAGTCATTTAGTCATTCCCTTGTGAGTGAGAATACATTTATTTCCCTGCTCCCTGCTGTTAGGCGTTCTATTAATACCACACTAGTTGAAATAAATGGAGCAGGAGAAACTGTTTGGTGGTGAATTTGTTTTTCAAAAAAATTTTTTTGTACTGCTATTTTGGTAAGTTGGCTTTCCAACCCCTCCCGTGGTTTAAAGAGTGGTAACTTCTCACCCTTATGCTTCCCCGCCTCATGGTTGGTTTTTTTTTCCCCTTGCTTGTGTTCCAATATTGACAGCATCAAGGCCGTGGGAAGCCTTACAACCCAAGACGCGCATGCAGGAGAAACAGCCTGTGGTAAAATACCCCATCAAGCAGTAGGATTGTCAGAAATTACGAACAAACTGTCAGTTTTCTTAAACACAAGTTCTCATGCCTCTCTTTTGAACTCTGCCCCAAAGGAAACTCCAGCTTAATAACCAGGGGTTGGTTCTCCAGGTTAGAGGGAAGCGGCAAGGGTCGTGTTTTCCCAGAGTCGGCACAGGGGATTTGAAAATCCCGCGACTGTGCTCAGGCGCAGTGCCCTTTGCTCACGTGCCATGGCAGTACAGCTGAGCAAGATACAATGTCCTTGTTGTTCTGGACGGCTAATTACGATCCGGAATTGTTTGGGGCACTGAACACAGTGTGGGATAAAGACAGTTTTTTATAATTTTTTTTTTTTCAGGAAGGGAGGTTGATTCCACTCTCAGTCTTGAACCACATCAGCCCACCAGGCTGATTTGCCAGGACGCCTCTGAGGACAGGTTCAGAAAAACCCATGGTGGACCCCAGAAAAGCACGTGAGCCACACGCTGTCCTTGCCTGGCGAAGGTCAGGCAAATCCTGGAATTACTCACTCTGCTTTCACATCCTTGACTGCGCTGATGCGAGTGGGGGAGGGGACAAGAGGGAGTAGTAGAAAGTGTCCATCTTTGGCCAGGGGGAGGGGAAAGGGGCTGGGCAAGGACGTTCTGTTCTCTTTGCTCCTTTCCCAGAAACCCTGAGAAGTGACAAAGAAAGAAAGAAAAGGCAAGCTAGGGACACATGTTCTCTCTCTCCCTCTTCTCTCTTCCTCTCTTCGCTGCTTGCAACAGAGAGTCAACAATAGCAAAGATAATTTATGTTTAGGCTTAAACACCAACTCAGGAGTGTAATGTCGAGAGTCAAGACAGAATGAAGGCGATCCTTTGCATATCTAAGTATTTGGCTTCCTTTAAGGTTTTAAATTATGCACATTCAAGCTTGTATAAAGTGGCCTCACCTGAAACTGGCAGACAAGGACGCCAAGGCTCAGAAAAACAGTATGAGCTCTCCAAGGACGCAGGTCACACACTCAGGGGTGCAGAGACTAAATCTGAGATCTGCATCACAAGCTGATGTGTTCCTGAAGCCACAGGGTGCCTGCTGTACAGGTGGCATTAGATCAGGACAGCATGCTAGGAGAAGGGTGGCAGCCAGGAGCCTGTGCAGCCTCCGGTCCCGCCTTGCATCTTGGCCAGGATGGTGAGCTTGCTCATTTCTTTCACTTGTTTTATGAAACCAATAAAGTCAAGAGAGTGAAACACTTTCCTGGCAGATCTGGGTGTGTTCTAATCGGCCTGTAGATGGAATTCCCGTCATTGCCAGGGAGTAATCCATCCACTCTAATCCCCTGAAGGTTACCTGGGGTAGATTTACTAGATTTATGAGGCATAAACAGGAACAGGGGTCCAGGCTTACCTTCCTAAAGCCATTTTCTTTAATTGGGCTAGGGGGATGGAAACATTTTTGCCATTCATTTCCTACCTACATTCTTAAAATTTTCATCAAAGTTCCTAGACCTCTCAGGTCCAGGCTCCTTCACCGGTGAGCTCCTCACTCCACTGGGAGGCCAGTTCCAATGTTCTCTTGTCACAGCCTTTCTCAAGGTTGGATAGTAGAATTGAATGAACGCTCCTGTAGCCTCATTCCCAAGGCCACCATGACTGTGTGCTATGCTGGGGACAGTGAGGGTAGCATTAACTGGCTATGGCTCTCACAAGCAAACATCAGAGTACAGTTGGAAGGAGTGTGCTTTGACTAACTCCACCGTATTGTAGGAACCAAAATTAACAGGGAAGGGGGGAGGAAGAAACAATATGAATTTTATTTCTTATTGTGCAAGGAATTGGTCTTTGACTTAGGGTCAAATCATAGCCTGTGTGGGTTTTGAATCTTGATCAAATTATGTAACCTCTTTGGTGCCTTAGTTCCTGCATACATATGTATGCAGAAAGGATATGAATATCTAACTTGCCAATTTATTGTGGGGACTCTGTCATGTTATTTGTGTGGTATACATTTGCAGAGTATGAAATATAATTAGTACTTAGCTAATGTTAGCTGAACAGCCTTTCTCCCTACACTTTTGTCTTCTCAGTTGTCCAGCCATAGTGTATAAGCAATGGTTAGTATTCATCATCAACTTGACTAGTGTCTGGAGTCACCTCAGAGACATGCTGCTGGGCATGTTTATGAGGGTGATTCCATAAATGTATACCTGAGAGGGAAGACCCATATTAATGTAGATTGCTTCAGCCCATGGGCTACAGACTGAATAGAGGGCAGAAGAAAGGAAGAAAGCAACTGTGGTTACATAAAGATACACTACATTGTGCCACGCCTTCCCAGCCATTATGGACCCTTCCTCCCCTATGGAAACAAGTAAATCCTTCCTTCCTTAAGCTGCAGTGGCCAAGCATTTTGTCAGAGCAATGAGAAAAGTAAATAATATAATAAAATGTAGGGGGAAATGGGGATAAAATGTGGTTGAGTTTTTGTTTGTTTTTTTGATGCATTATTGATGTTTCTTCTGAATAACATCCATTGAAGCTGTAGAGAGAACAGCTAATGCAAAATAAGTAATTCGAAAAGAGGCAGACTTGCTTCCCAATGTTGATGTCTTGCTCTATTTAAGATAAAATAAGATCAAATTCTGGACTCTAGTACAACATCTTATGAGTGATGAGTTTGGCATTATTAAATAAATATTTTCAAGGACCCATGTAGCTCCACGTGTTTTTAGTGTTTTGGCAATTTTGTGGTCAAAATGAGGAAACTCATTTTGGTGAAGTCAAGAAAGGATGCTGTTAGTTAGAAGCTCCTTGCAGAAATCTGGAGCAAAAAAGAGATGTCAGAGCCTTGCTTGCATTATGTCTAGCATATTTTTCAGTGACAACACATCGCTGTAGCTGGCTGCAGCAGGTGACAGCCCTACTGTTTGCCATCACTGGAAAAGGTAAGGCAGAGGTTCAAAGATGACTCCATGAAGGGCTGAGGAGATAGCTTAGTTGGTAAAGTGTTTGCCATGCAGACATGAAGACCCAAATTTGGATTCTCATTAAGCATATAAAAATCCCCAGCCTGTTGGTACACACTTGTAATCCTAGCAGTGAGGAGGTGGAAATAGAGAAACCTTGGAGTTTGTGGTTAGCTAGCCTTGCCGAATCAATGAACTTCAGTCTTAGTGGAAGAGTCTGTGTCAAAAAAAAAAATGTAGTGTGATGGGGGAAGAGGATTGACATTGGCTCTGGCTTCTACATTCATGAGCACACACATAGATATACATATTCCATGGAAGGGGGAAGAAAAGGGAGGGGGAGAGACGGGGAGAGAAATGACACTAGGGTGGAGAGTTCAAAACTTTGCACATACTGGCAGCTAAATAACATCAAGTATATCTTCGGGAAGAAAGTGGGGCCACAGACACACATTCCTCCTGACAACAGGGGAGGAGGCAGCAAAAGCCTCATCCAGGTCCTGGTTCTAGATATGCTATTTGGCAAGTATTCAAGACAAGGGCTTGGGCCTTAGGTTAAGAAGCTAGCTTCCAGTGCTGGAGAACAGGTAGAGATCAGATCGACAACCAAGTGAAAGAAAGATCAGGCGCATAAGACATTGGAAACCATCCATGACTTTACAAGCTTCATCTTTGGCTAGGTTAGGGTGACAAATCCACCCACGAGCCCATAAGAGGGATGGAAGTATGCTCATGAACATTTTTAAAGGAGGAAACCAAGATTTAGGAAATGACATGCCCATCGGCTCCAGAGCCTTCCCCAGCCAGTGCTCCAAACAGCGTTTCAGAGCAGAACCTCCCCACAACATCTTGTAAGGACTCTGTTGTCCTAGAACCTGGGGTCTGGCTGATCCTGCAAGAGAGATGAAGTCCCAGCAGTGGGGCAGGAGGGATTAGGTCAGATCTGACACTATGCCCTAATGTTCCTTGAAGGAGGGCATTTCAGCTCTTCCTAATAAATAGTAGTTTATGCTTTGGTCAGGGGCTTCATCTGGTCTAATTAGAGACCTTGGAAGTTTGGCACAGTCCTGTCTTCACCCAGAGATTCTCCTAGGGACCCGATAAGTTCTGACACCCACCTGGAGAATGCATGTCTGCCCCAGCATGAGCCAAGACCCATCTGCTCATCAGTGGGTCAGACTGAAGTTCAAGCTGGAAAGTGATTGAGGGTTGTCTGCATACCTCTGTATAATACTTCACTGAAAAATGACATGTATGGATTGAGGAACTACTGTGTGCAGCCTTGGGCCACTGGTTCTAATACTGATGGCACCGTAATTTCCTAATACCGTAGCCAAGTATACAGAACTAGGTGGCTTAGAACACAAAGATTTATTGTCCTACTGTTGTGAAAACTGGAAGTGTACAAATAAGCTGATGGCAAAGCCACTTTCTTTTTGAAGCTCATGGGGAAGGACCCCTTGCCTTGCATGCCTCTTTGCAGCTTCTTGTGGCTTGTAGAGTCATTCCTTTAACTTCTAGTTTCATAAGACATTCTTCTGCATGTCTATTCCATCTTCTGTCAGTGTCTGTGTCCTATATGTTGCTTATTTGTTCACCTAATTTACTGTGATGCACAGGACTCAACTTAGGTTTCTGTGCCTGCTAGCTAAGTATTCTATCCCTGAACTCTATTCACAGTCCCAATTTCTTCTTCTTATTCCAGATATATTAAAATACAACCTACCCAATGACCGTATCTTAATGTAACTGTGTATGTAAACATTCTATTTCTAAAGCCGGCAGTGGTGGCACACCTTTAATCTTAGCACTCTGGAGGAAAAGATAGGCGGATCTCTGAGTTCGAGGCCAGCCTAGTTAATAGAGGGGTTCCAGGGCAGCCATCTAAAGAAGTTCGTGCTCTGAGGTACGGAAGTTCGTGCTTGAGTCGGGGTTGACCTTTGGGGGTCCAGAGAGAAATACAATTTAGCTTAGAAAATACGGATGCTCTCTAATAAATACTTTCTCTTCACAGAAAAGGAAACAAGGCTCAAATTCACTGAGCTAGTGAATGGGGGAGTTCAAAGGTCAAAACAAAAACAAAAACAAAACACAAGGAGCCCAACTCTGCAGGACCAGACACTTCCCCCACTGACACCGGACAAGGCGGAAGGGGGAGGAGCTAGGTGAGACGGAGACTG